>JAXCGZ010011760.1:0-2500 GCA_037179515.1 Halocaridina rubra
TCTCTCTCTCCCTCTCTCTCTCTCTCTCTCTCTCTCTCTCTCTCTCTCTCTCTCTCTCTCTCTCTCTCTCTCTCTCTCTCTCTCTCTCTCTCTCTCTCTCTCTCTCTCTCTCTCAAAACTTAGATCTCCTATCTCGTGAAGTACAGATCCTAGGTTTAGTCTTGGATATTGATACAGAAAAGTTAACTGAATATGAAAGTGTAACTCTGTGGTCTGACTCTATTCTTATTCAGTGAATAATAGATAAGGAAAAGGAATTAATGAATATGGAACATTGATTTACAGAGATAGAGGGTCTTCATCGAGAGAAGGTTGTACTGAAGAAGGTATGGACACAAGATAACCCTCCCTACAGATTCAGTAACATGGAGTTGTAGTTTTAGCTAATTTTGAAATGGTACCTTGTGAAATCATGCCCCTGCTTGGCTCTTAGTAATGTCAACAGATGAAAGAATCTAAGAAAATAATCATTCTACAATAAAACTATTTTTTTTTCCTTTGATATGCGTCAATATGCTACACCGGAACGCTCTTTGATTTAATTAGTCTCTTCTCTCAGCAGAGGATTCAACTATTACTTCGGCTCTTCTTAAATTCTTGAAGACTCTTAATATTCAAACCAAAGCACCAGGAGAGCCTTATTATGCTCTATTTAATTCATACGGCCTCGACTCTATGGCAAAATATTTTTTTTTATAAGTCCAGGTTGTTTGATTAGCTCAACTGACTCCAAGCACATGATTAATCAAGTTTAATTGTGTCTTATTTTTGAAGGTTTACTCCGTTGTCGAGGTAGCTTGGTTTTTTTTTTCAGGTTAACACTCCTTATCCAGTGTTAGGACCAATTTTTTAAGCAGTGTAAACCTAGGATGCCATATTATTAGTTAGCTAGATACACACAAATGGATTTCATAAGCGCATCTGACGCGGTTCAGTGTATGGCTAGGATCTCATACGGGATTCTAGCCATACACAGAACCGCGTCATATGCGTTTATGAAATCCATTTGTGCGTGTCTAGCTAACTAACAATATGGTATCCTAGGTTTACACTGCTTAAGATATCGGGCCTATATCCTGTAATTAGAGAGTAATGTTAAGTCGCAAAAGAACCTGAATATATTCAGGAGTTAAATGCAGATGGCATGGATATTGCAGGTTCTGGAAGCTTCAACGACGCTTGGTTAAGAGACAAAACTATGAAACAATTACCTTATGACGATGGCATTGTACGATCAATTGAAGAGTTAGTAAAGGATAATTTCTTAACAAAAGCTAATGAAAAACTTATCCCATCGTAAGTTGATATTCCTGATAAAGAGGCTACAGCCGGAAAAGAGGTCCTGGATGTTCACTCTAGAGCCATTAATGAAGAACCTTCATATTATGAATGACCCAAATGTCAGGCTGCCCAAAGGGCTGAAGGATTACTGGATGACCTACAGTTACACTGATAAGGACTGCTTCTCTTTTGGGAGGCTCCAGGATGTCTTCAGTGTATTCAAGACAGTTTGTTTCTACTTACTCAGTATCTCTCTCTTAACCAGTATCAACTCAGAAGGTGTAATGAGTGTACAAAGGGAGTATGGCAGTTCACGTGTGAATATAGCTGCAGAATGCATATGCTTATTCTCTGTATCTTTTAAACAACTACTTATTCTTAGTTTTTGTGTCCGGACAACAAGTGGGCAATTTTCGGATTAAGTTAAGATAAATCTCCCAGTACATTTAAGTAATTACATAAATAGTTAGGCTAAGGTAGCCTTGGTTAGTTAGGTTAGAATTGGTTAAGCTAGGTTAGGTTAAGTTAGATTAAGCAAACCTAATGTAAATTAAGTTATCCTAACCTAACCTAACCTAATATATTGCGAGGTTATTCAATCTACTGAGTGTCGTTTTCCTTCCGTGAAACTAATTTTCTTTGCCCGTCCCGGTGTCACACTCATAAAAACTAACTTATATCTCTGACCAAACCAAAACAAAAGGACAGGTGTGGCAGTAATTATGGCTATATACTCCATCACAGCTAATCACTAATAGCTTCTCTTTTCCTATATTGTCCAGACATCAAAACACTGTACACTTGTGCCCATTCGTCCTTTTCCCAAAAATATATAATTGTTGTTACCTGCTGACAAAGGGCATTCTTAAAAATGTAAGTATGTGTATGTACGTGTATGTGTATGTATATATACAGTATATATATATATATACATATATATATATATATATATATATATATATATATATATATATATATATATATATATATATATATATATATATATATATATATACATATCTATATATATATAAATATATATATATATATATATATATATATATATATATATATATATATATATATATATATATATATATATATATATATATATATATATATATATATATATATATATATATATATATATATATATATATATATATATATATATATATATATATATATATATATATATATATATATATATATATATATG
>JAXCGZ010011760.1:12500-35000 GCA_037179515.1 Halocaridina rubra
TCAGGAGATGGGATGATACGAGCTTTGGACTCTTTCCCGTAAGCACAATTAGGTAATCACAATTAGGTAATCGTACACACACACACACACACACACACACATATATATATATATATATATATATATATATATATATATATATATATATATATATATATATATATATATATATATATATATATATATATATATATATATATATATATATATATATATATATATATATATATATATATATATATATATATATATATATATATATATATATATATATATATATATATATATATATATATATATATATATATATATATATATATATATATATATATATATATATATATATATATATATATATATATATATATATATATATATATATATATATATATATATATATATATATATATATATATATATATATATATATATATATATATATATATATATATATATATATATATATATGCATAAATATAAATATATATATATATATATATATATATATATATATATATATATATATATATATATATATATATATATATATACATATACATGTATATATATATATATATATATATATATATATATATATATATATATATATATATATATATATATATATATATATATATACAGTCCCAGGACGACTGGGAATCCCTCTAATGTATTTTACTTCCTCCTAGTAACCAAGATTTGCCGGGTATTTTGCCAGGAGAGATCCAACTTGAACCCTAATAATTAGGTCTTTGAATGTGCGTGGTTGTGGTGTAACTGAAAGTAAGAGGGAGGTGATAGGGAGTATGTTTAAGGAGAGATAGATAGATATGCTTGCACTGAGAGGAACTAAGATAATTAAATTGTGAGGTAATATTTGGGGATATGGTAGGTAGAAAGTCTAGAGCTGAAAGAGGAAGATGAGCAATTGAATAAGCATATGATGCAATGGAAAGAAGCATCATATCAAATAATAGTGGCTAAAATGACACTAGAATGAGAGGCTTGGGCATTTATGAGCACCTATGTCCCTGGCAGTGTAAGAAGTGAGGAAGAAAGAGAAGAATTTCGGATGACCTTGAAAGAGTGTGTGTAAGACTTGGGAATGAATGTGAATGTGGTTTTGCTGGGAGATTTGAATGCTAGAGTAGGTAATGAGCCAGTAGGTGGTGTCATTGGGAAGTATGGAGTACCTGATAGGCATGCGAATGGTGAGAAAATTATAAAAATGTGTTTTGTGAGAGAGATGCTGATTGCAATACTGTATTTGAAAAGAAGGAAATGCTGGAGCATACGTGGGCCAGAGAATATAATTGAAGAATAGTCGACAGAGCATTAATGGATTATGTTGTGGTGGACAGGAGGCTGACAGGAGGAATATTCCATATGAATGTACTGAGAGGACGTAATGGCGGAATATCTGAACATTAATAAGTGGAAAGTAGAGTGAGAGTGGGAGAAAAGTGGAGAAAGAGGAGAAACAAGAAAGGAAGAGAGGCGCTAAAAGTAAATGAACTGAAGAAGAAAGAGGAAGACTGTGAATATAAGGCTAGTCTGAAGAATGTGTGAAAAGTAATGAAAGAGAAAGTGGGAGAGGAAGTGGAAAAAGAATGGAGTTCTCTCATGTAGGAAGTTATGAAGTGTGCAAAGACAGTGTGGAAGGAGACTAAAAGGTGGAAGTAAAAGGAAAGATAGTGAATGGTGAAATGAGGAGGTGAGTGCAGTAGTGGCTGAAAAGAAAAAGGTATTTGAGGTATGATTGCAGATAGGTAATGCAGAGGCATCAGAAAGGCATAGTACAATGAGGAGGTTAACGAAACACGGCGAAGGAGGCAAAGAGAGAAGGGGATGTAAGGTGGGGTAGAAGTGTCCCTGAGAATTTTAAAACGAATAAGATGTTTGGAAAGAAATAAAAAGAGTGAGGAAAGTTGAGGCTGGTAGGGAGAAGAGTGTGAAAGGAACACGAGAACAATTGTTAGCAGACAAAATAAAAGTGAGAGAGGGAGATGGGCTGAGTATATCAAGGAACTGCTAAATGAGGAAGATGATAGAGAGGCAGATTGTGGATGTGGGAAACTATTAGAGAATACCATTGTTGGGTGATGAGAATGATACAGACATAACAAAAGAGGAGGCACATTTGGCATTAAGAGAAATGAAAGCAGACATAGCACCAGATATAATTGGTTGTCACGTAGAATACTTATCAAAATGTGGGGAAGCATTTGGAAAAATGGATGGATAGTTTGCTGAATGTATTTTTTTTTTTAGGAAAGGGAGGGTCCAAGTTGATTGGAGGAGTGCATGTGTAGTTCCACTTTATAAAGGAAAAGGAGATAATTGTGAGTGTAGTAATTTTAGGAGGAATTAGTTTGTTGAGTGTACTTGGCAAGGTGCATAGGAGAGTGTTAATTAAGAGAATTATGAAAGGCAATGAGAGATTGACATGGGGAGATCATTGTGGGTTCAGGAGAGGAAGAGGATGTTTGGATCAGGTGTTTGTGATTAGACAGATGTGTGATTAGTTCCTAGAGAATTTTAGGGATACTATTTAGGCTTTTATGAATTTAGAGAAAGCAGACGACATGGTCGATAGAGAGGCATTGTGGAGTGTGTTGCGACTGCATGGAGTAAGTGCTAGTTTGTTGAATGTGGTGAAAAGTATTTACATGAAATATAGAGCATCTTTGAGAGACAGGCATGGTATGAGTGATTAGTTTGAGGTAAATGTGGGGTTACATTAAGGTTGTACAATGTCACCATGGTTGTTAAATGTGTATATGGATAGACTTGCATAGGAAGAAAATGAAAGAGTATTAGATAGAAGCTTGGACTTAGTGGGTTATGGAAATTGAATCTATTGCTATTTGCAGATGATACATCACTGGCGGCTGATACTTTGAAAGAACTGAATCATTTGGTGACTGAGTTTGTTAGGGTGTGTGAAAGAAGGAAGTTGCTGGTGAATCCTGGTAAAAATAAAGTCATGAGATGCACGAGGTGTGTTAATGCTGGCAGATTGAATGTAGAAGTGAATGGAACTTGCTTGAACAAGTTGAGAGTTCTAAGTATATAAGGTCACACGAATCAAGGAATGGACAAGAGGATGGGGTGTTAAGTCATAGAGTGAATGAAGTGAATATATGTCTAGGTGGCTTGAAAATTTTGATGAGAAACAGGTATTTGGGAATGAATGAAAAGAGGATATATGAAGATGTGATTGTCCTGACAGCATTGTATGGAGCAGAGACTTGAAACACAAGAGAAAATAAAAAAAAAACAAGTTGAATGTCTTGGATATGAAGGTGTTTGAAAAGTATGATTGGTGCATCTAGAATAGATAGAGTAAGAGATGAGATCAGGCAGACCACGGGTGATTAAATAAAGCTGTTGGATTAGGTTAGCTCAGAGAGTATTGAGTTTGTTTGGACACAGATAAAGGATGAGTGATGATTAAATAGCAAAGAAAGAAGCATGATTGGTGCATCTAGAATAGATATTGTAAGAATGAGGATGTCAGACAGAGAACGGGTGTTGGAATGCAGCTGTTGGATATGTTAGATCAGAGAGTGTTGAGTTGGTTTGGACACATGTAAATGATGAATGATGAATGAATAGTGAAGATAGTGTTAAGTGCATAAGTGGTTGGAGTTGGCCAAGGGGAAGACCTAGAATATAATGGATGGATGGCGTGAAAAGGGCACTGGATGCACGTAGAATGTCAGTGGAGCAGGCAAGAGAGCGTGCAAGAGATAGGAATGAAAGGAGGAAGTTTGTGTATAGGTGACATGGGCCAAAGGGATATCTCATACCTGATAGATCAGCAAACTGTGATGGACGGGTGTTAGGGAAGTTGCTATGTAACGAAACAGTGGGGGAAAACCAGCTGCGGTGGTCGTGCCTCATTGTAGCATATCCTTGACCTCCTACACTGTGGGTGATCCAAGCAGGGTGGTAGGGTAGGAAATGTGGCAACCCTTTATCCCCAAGGAGCTAAGAGGAGTAGTTGAGGTATGTGTGGATCATGGTGAATGAGTGTTTCTTGGCTCGGCCTCCCCCTTACAAGAGGGAATGAGGTCCTGTATATGTATGTATTTATGTATGTATGCATATATATATATATATATATATATATATATATATATATATATATATATATATATATATATATATATATATATATATATATATATATATATATATATGTGATTACCTAATTGTGATTACCTAATTGTGTTTACGGGAAAGAGCCCAAAGCTCGTATCTGCCCGTCCCCTGATCGGTTCCATTTTATACTTAGTCATACTTATCATACCTGTTCTTAAAACTATGGATTGTGATAGCATTAACTACCTCCTCGCTTAGCCAATTCCAATTATCAACTACTCTTACACTGAAAAAGTATTTCCTTACATCCTGCGAAGAAGTTTTCTTACGAAGCTTCAAACTATGACCTCTAGTTCTAGAGCCAGCCATATCAAAATATCGATCCCTATCCACTCTATCATAACCATGAAAGAATTTAAAGACTGTCACCATATCCCCCCTTACTCTTCTAGCTTCGAGTGATGGTAAGTCTAATTCCCTCAGCCTCTCATCATAACTGAGATTGCGTATTTCTGGCACCAGTTTCGTGGCATGTCTTTGAACTTTTTCAAGCTTAGCTATGTGCTTTTTCAAGTGCGGATTCCAAAAGGGGGCTGCATATTCGAGTTTTGGCCTCACATAGGTTACATAAATATTTCTGAACATTTCCTTGTCCATGTGCCTGAAGGCTACCCTTACATTTGATAAGAATGCATATGCTGCCCTTACTATGCCATTTATATGTATTTCTGGAGACAAATCTGCCAGTATGTTTACTCCTAGATCTCTCTCATTTTCCGTCTCTTGAAGTTGTACTCCAGCCACCGAGTAGTCAAGCTTGGGCCTTCTTGCACTTGTACCCATTCTCATTACCTTACATTTTGAAGTATTGAATTTCATTAGCCACTTTTCTGACCACTCATGCAGATTATTTAGATCCTCCTGAAGTTCTCTACCATTGTTCTCGTTTTTTACTTTCTTCACAATTTTTGCATCATCTGCAAACATATTCAAGTATGAATTTACAGACTCTGGTAGGTCATTTACATATACAAGGAACAAAAGTGGCCCTAAAACTGAACCCTGTGGAACTCCACTACTAACTCTTCTCCATTCAGACACTGAGTGTCTTACTCTAACCCTCTGTTCCCTTCCTTCTAAGTAAGTTTTTATCCATTCCAAAACATTTCCACCTATTCTAGCCATTGATTGTAGCTTCCTAATAAGTCTCCCATGTGGAACAGTGTCAAACACTTTCTGGAAGTCTAGGAATATGCAATCTACCCAGCCCTCTCTTTCCTGTAAGATTTGGCTTACCTCATCATAAAATTCTAATAAGTTTGTTACTGTTGATCTACCTTCTCTGAAGCCATGTTGCCTCATTGACAAAAAGTTGAAGGATTCCAAGTGAAGAGAGATATGTTTCCTTAGTAGTGTGTGTGTGTGTGTGCGTGTGTGTGTGTGTGTGTGTGTGTGTGTGTGTGTGTGTGTGTGTGTGTGTGTGTGTGTGTGTGTGTGTGTGTGTGTGTGATTACCTAATTGTGATTACCTAATTGTGTTTACGGGAAAGAGCCCAAAGCTCGTATCTTCCCGTCTCCTGATCGGTTCCATTTTATACTTAGTGATACTTATCATACCTGTTCTTAAAACTATGGATTGAGATAGCATTAACTACCTCCTCGCTTAGCCAATTCCAATTATCAACTACTCTTACACTGGAAAAGTATTTCCTTACATCCTGCAAAGAAGTTTTCTTACGAAGCTTCAAACTATGACCTCTAGTTCTAGAGCCAGCCATATCAAAATATCGATCCCTATCCACTCTATCATAACCATGAAGGAATTTAAAGACTGTCACCATATCCCCCCTTACTCTTCTAGCTTCGAGTGATGGTAAGTCTAATTCCCTCAGCCTCTCATCATAACTGAGATTGCGTATTTCTGGCACCAGTTTCGTGGCATGTCTTTGAACTTTTTCAAGCTTAGCTATGTGCTTTTTCAAGTGCGGATTCCAAAAGGGGGCTGCATATTCGAGTTTTGGCCTCACATAGGTTACATAAATATTTCTGAACATTTCCTTGTCCATGTGCCTGAAGGCTACCCTTACATTTGATAAGACTGCATATGCTGCCCTTACTATGCCATTTATATGTATTTCTGGAGACAAATCTGCCAGTATGTTTACTCCTAGATCTCTCTCATTTTCTGTCTCTTGAAGTTGTACTCCAGCCACCGAGTAGTCAAGCTTGGGCCTTCTTGCACTTGTACCCATTCTCATTACCTTACATTCTGAAGTATTAAATTTCATTAGTCACTTTTCTGACCACTCATGCAGATTATTTAGATCCTCCTGAATTCTCTACCATTGTTCTCGTTTTTTACTTTCTTCACAATCTTTGCATCATCTGCAAACATATTCATGAATGAATTTACAGACTCTGGTAGGTCATTTGCATATACAAGGAACAAAAGTGGCCCTAAAACTGAACCCTGTGGAACTCCACTACTAACCCTTCTCCATTCAGACACTGAGTGTCTTACTCTAACCCTCTGTTCCCTTCCTTCTAAGTAAGTTTGTATCCATTCCAAAACATTTCCACCTATTCTAGCCATTGATTACAGCTTCCTAATAAGTCTCCCATGTGGAACAGTGTCAAACGCTTTCTGGATGTCTAGGAATATGCAATCTGCCCAGCCCTCTCTTTCCTGTAAGATTCGGCTTACCTCATCATAAAATTCTAATAAGTTTGTTACTGTTGATCTACCTTCTCTGAAGCCATGTTGCCTCAATGACAAAAAGTTGAAGGATTCCAAGTGAAGAACGATATGTTTCCTTAGTAGTTTCTCCATAACTTTGCAAACTATGCTGGTCAAGGAAACTGGTCTATAGTTCAGAGCCGTATCCCTTCTTCCCTTTTTGAAGATAGGTATGACATTTGCTTGTTTCCAGCATCTTGGAATCTCCCCTGACTCCAGTGACTCCTTAAATATGATACTTAGTGCCACTGATATTGAGTTTGCGCATTTTATAAGCACATGAGGGGATATGTCATCAGGACCTGTAGCTTTATGAACATCTAAATCCATCAGCGCTTTGCATACCTCAGCGGCTGTAAGGTTGATGTTCTCTAATACCGGCCCTTGAGCTTCTATCACTGCAATCTGAAAGGGTGGGGTATTTTCTACTGTAAATACTGACTGAAACTCCTTGTTCAATTCTTTGCAGATCTCTTCATAAGTCTCAGTGATGCTTCCATCCGCTCTCTTTAGCCTTAAAACCTATTCTTTTACCTTCAGTTTTCCTCTCATAAAGCTGTGGAAAAGCTTGGGATTTTCTTTAGCCTTCCTGGTGATGTCCCTCTCATAGTTTATCTCTGCCTCTCTCCTTTTACTTAGGTAGTCATTTCTTGCTCTTTTGTAGGTTTGCCAGGCATTTATGTTTTTTCTCCTCCTATACCTTTTCCAGCATTTGTCTCTCCACTCCTTGGCTCTTTTACACCCATTATCGAACCATTTCTCTCTGGCATGAATTACACCTACTTTGGTGACAGGTATGCAGCAATCTTCTATCTTCCCATATTTCTCACAAAAGATGTCATACATTTTTTGTACAGATTTGTTGTAAAATAAAGCTCATTCATTTTGATGTAATCTCCTTTCGGATAGTTCCTCCTCATGTCCTCAGTGCCTCTACTCTCAGGAAGAATATCTTCAATGATATACTCCATCAACAACACACAGTGGTCACTCTTTCCAATTGGTGGTTCATACTCAATTTTTTCAATATCCAACACGTTATCTGTGAACACTAGATCAAGTAGTGATGGCTCATCCCCACCCCTGGCCCTTGTTGGTTCCATTACATGTTGGTGTAGGAAATTCCCTTGTACGCAATCTAGGAATCTTTTCCCGAATGAGTCCTCACCATTGTGTGGGTCAAGATTTATCCAATCTATCTCTTTATGATTAAAGTCTCCCATAATCAAAATCCTACATTTTTTTCCCCGTGCCATGTTAACAACTGAGTTTATGACTTCAATAGTACCTATATGACTTTCCTCATAAACTTCAAGCCTATTTTGGTTCCTTGGTGGGTTGTATACAACAGTTATTATAATGCTCTCTGACCCAGTATTTATGCGAGCAACAAGAAATTCCTTGAACTCACTCTCTATAGCCAAGTTTATTTCTTCAACTTGAATCCTTTCACTTATGAGCAGTGCTATCCTTCCACCAGTCCTCTCAGATCTTTCAACCTCTAGTATTCTGAAGCCCTTAGGAAAAACTGTGACACTGTTTATGTCCTCACTCAACTTAGTCTCTGTAATTGCTACTATATCTGCCTTAATGTTGTGAATCCTATCTTTTAATTCTACTGCCATACCAGCTAATCCATCAGCATTTGTGTATAACAATCATAATGAGGCCCCATCTCCTGATCTTCTGTCATTATCTTCTTTATCTCCCCTTTGTCTGGAAGAACTCTGAAATGAAAATTTTTCTTCTCTTCTTCATTTCTTTTATCATTTAACCTTCTTGCCTCTTGCAACAAGTTTTTGATCTTTCCCATCTCTTCCTATGTTCTGTATCGTCTAATGAACACTTCTTTGAATTCTTGAAGGTCTTTTAGACTTTTTTTCTCATGTGTGTGTGTGTGGGTGTGTGTGTGATTACCTAATTGTGATTACCTAATTGTGTTTACGGGAAAGAGCCCAAAGCTCGTATCTTCCCGTCTCCTGATCGGTTCCATTTTTAGACTTAGTGATACTTATCATACCTGTCCTTAAAACTATGGATTGAGGTAGCATTAACTACCTCCTCGCTTAGCGAATTCCAATTATCAACTACTCTTACACTGAAAAAGTATTTCCTTACATCCTGCAAACAAGTTTTCTTCCGAAGCTTCGAACTATGACCTCTAGTTCTAGAGCCAGCCATATCGAAATATCGATCCCTATCCACTCTATCATAACCATGAAGGAATTTAAAGACTGTCACCATATCCCCCCTTACTCTTCTAGCTTCGAGTGATGGCAAGTCTAATTCCCTCAGCCTCTCATCATAACCGAGATTGCGTATTTCTGGCACCAGTTTCGTGGCATGTCTTTGAACTTTTTCAAGCTTAGCTATGTGCTTTTTCAAGTGCGGATTCCAAAAGGGGGCTGCATATTCGAGTTTTGGCCTCACATAGGTTACATAAATATTTCTGAACATTTCCTTGTCCATGTGCCTGAAGGCTACCCTTACATTTGATAAGAATGCATATGCTGCCCTTAGTACGCCATTTATATGTATTTCTGGAGACAAATCTGCCAATATGTTTACTCCTAGATCTCTCTCATTTTCTGTCTCCTGAAGCTGTACTCCAGCCACCGAGTAGTCAAGCTTGGGCCTTCTTGCACTTGTACCCATTCTCATTACCTTACATTTTGAGGTATTGAATTTCATTAGCCACTTTTCTGACCACTCATGCAGATTATTTAGATCCTCCTGAAGTTCTCTACCATTGTTCTCGTTTTTTACTTTCTTCACAATCTTTGCATCATCTGCAAACATATTCATGAATGAATTTACAGACTCTGGTAGGTCATTTACATATACAAGGAACAAAAGTGGCCCTAAAACTGAACCCTGTGGAACTCCACTACTAACTCTTCTCCATTCAGACACTGAGTGTCTTACTCTAACCTTCTGTTCCCTTCCTTCTAAGTAAGTTTTTATCCATTCCAAGACATTTCCACCTATTCTAGCCATTGATTGCAGCTTCCTAATAAGTCTCCCATGTGGAACAGTGTCAAACGCTTTCTGGAAGTCTAGGAATATGCAATCTGCCCAACCCTCTCTTTCCTGTAAGATTTGGCTTACCTCATCATAAAATTCTAATAAGTTTGTTACTGTTGATCTTCCTTCTCTGAAGCCATGTTGCCTCACTGACAAAAAGTTGAAGGATTCCAAGTGAAGAGAGATATGTTTCCTTAGTAGTTTCTCCATAAGTTTGCAAACTATGCTGGTCAAGGAAACTGGTCTATAGTTCAGAGCCGTATCCCTCCTTCCCTTTTTGAAGATAGGTATCACATTTGCTTGTTTCCAGCATCTTGGAATCTCCCCCGACTCCAATGACTCCTTAAATATGATACTTAGTGCCACTGATATTGTGTTTGCGCATTTTTTAAGCACATGAGGGGATATGTCATCAGGACCTGTAGCTTTATGAACATCTAAATCCATCAGCGCCTTGCATACCTCTGTGGCTGTAAGGTTGATGTTCTCTAATACCGGCCCTTGAACTTCTATCACTGCAATCTGAGGGGGTGGGGTATTTTCTACTGTAAATACTGACTGAAACTCCTTGTTCAATTCTTTGCAGATCTCTTCGTCCGTCTCAGTGATGCTTCCATCCGCTCTCTTTAGCCTTAAAACCTGTTCTTTTACCTTCAGTTTTCCTCTGATAAAGCTGTGGAAAAGCTTGGGATTTTCTTTAGCCTTCCTGGTGATGTCCCTCTCATAATCTTTCTCTGCCTCTCTCCTTTTACTTAGGTAGTCATTTCTTGCTCTTTTGTAGGTTTGCCAGGCATTTATGTTTTTTCTCCTCCTATACCTTTTCCAGCATTTGTCTCTCCACTCCTTAGCTCTTTTACACCCATTATCGAACCATTTCTCTCTGACATGAATTACACCTACTTTGGTGACAGGTATGCAGCAATCTACTATCTTCCCATATTTCTCACAAAAGATGTCATACATTTCTTGTACAGATTTGTTGTAAAATAAGGTTCTCCAGTCAATAACTGCAAAAAGCTCATTCATTTTGATGTAATCTCCTTTCTGATAGTTCCTCCTCATATCCTCAGTGCCTCTACTCTCAGGAAGAATGTCTTCAATGATATACTCCATCAACAACACACAGTGGTCACTCTTTCCAATTGGTGGTTCATACTCAATATTTTCAATATCCAACACATTATCTGTGAACACCAGATCAAGTAGTGATGGCTCATCCCCACCCCTGGCTCTTGTTGGTTCCATTACATGTTGGTGTAGGAAATTCCCTTGTACGCAATCTAGGAATCTTGCCCCAAAGGAGTCCTCACCACTGTGTGGGTCAAGATTTATCCAATCTATCTCTTTATGATTAAAGTCTCCCATAATCAAAATCCTACATTTTTTCTCCCGCGCCATGTTAACAACTGAGTTTATGACTTCAATCGTACCTATATGACTTTCCTCATAAACTTCAAGCCTATTTTGGTTCCTTGGTGGGTTGTATACAACAGTTATTATAATGCTCTCTGACCCAGTATTTATGCGAGCAACAAGAAATTCCCTGAACTCACTTTCTATAGCCAAGTTTATCTCTTCAGCTTGAATCCTCTCACTTATGAGCAGTGCTATCCCTCCACCAGTCCTCTCAGATCTTTCGACCCTTAGTATTCTGAAGCCCTTAGGAAAAACTGTGACACTGTTTATGTCCTCACTCAACTTAGTCTCTGTAATTGCTACTATATCTGCCTTACTGTTGTGAATCCTATCTTTTAATTCTACTGCCTTACCAGCTAAACCATCAGCATTTGTGTATAACAATCTTAATGAGGCCCCATCCCCTGATCTTCTGTCATTATCTTCTTTATCTCCCCTTTGTCTGGAAGTATTCCGTAACGAAAATTTTTCTTCTCTTCCTCATTTCTTTCATCATTTAACCTTCTTGCCTCTTGCAACAAGTTTTTGATCTTTCCCATCTCTTCCTGTGTTCTGTATCGTCTAATGAACACTTCTTTGCATTCTTGAAGGTCTTTTAGACTTTTTTTTCTCAACAATATTTCCCTACATGTCTCCCCTCTCTCAAAGGTTACTTTTGTTGGTCTCGGCTTTCCTTCCCTCGAATATTTACCTAGTTGGTGTATGTTTACAATATCCTCAGGACCACATACTACTCCAAGCTTTCTTATCAGGTCTACAACCCTAGCTTTATTTTCTTCAAGTCTCCCCTGCCATGTTGGCTCCTGGGATTCACTTATGCCTGAGATTACCACTGTCTTCTCCTTATCAAGTGCCTGTCTGATGAGTGGGTTTGCCCTTTCCATCACAACGTCTTTCATTTTTTCGATTACTGTCTCTTTATAATCAACTGTTTGTATGTTTTCCAGTGCCACCACCTTTACAGCCTCTTTTACTGCCACATTCCCCTTTAGTGCATCAGCAAAGGACGTTTTCATGGCATCATTTTCCATATTCAGCTCCTGGAACTCTTTTCTGAACTGTTCAATGTTTTCCTTAATCTGAACATTCCAAGCAGCAATCTCGTCTCTCTCAGAAGATAGCAGTGAACTAACATCTAATTCCTTTAGGTTGTCATTTAGCTGTTTGTTTTTATCTTCTTGTGTGTGTGTGTGTGTGTGTGTGTGTGATTACCTAATTGTGATTACCTAATTGTGTTTACGGGAAAGAGCCCAAAGCTCGTATCTTCCCGTCTCCTGATCGGTTCCATTTTAGACTTAGTGATACTTATCGTACCTGTCCTTAAAACTATGGATTGAGATAGCATTAACTACCTCCTCGCTTAGCCAATTCCAATTATCAACTACTCTTACACTGAAAAAGTATTTCCTTACATCCTGCGAAGAAGTTTTCTTACGAAGCTTCAAACTATGACCTCTAGTTCTAGAGCCAGCCATATCGAAATATCGATCCCTATCCACTCTATCATAACCATGAAGGAATTTAAAGACTGTCACCATATCCCCCCTTACTCTTCTAGCTTCGAGTGATGGTAAGTCTAATTCCCTCAGCCTCTCATCATAACTGAGATTGCGTATTTCTGGCACCAGTTTCGTGGCATGTCTTTGAACTTTTTCAAGCTTAGCTATGTGCTTTTTCAAGTGCGGATTCCAAAAGGGGGCTGCATATTCGAGTTTTGGCCTCACATAGGTTACATAAATATTTCTGAACATTTCCTTGTCCATGTGCCTGAAGGCTACCGTTACATTTGATAAGAATGCATATGCTGCCCTTACTACACCATTTATATGTATTTCTGGAGACAAATCTGCCAGTATGTTTACTCCTAGATCTCTCTCATTTTCTGTCTCTTGAAGTTGTACTCCAGCCACCGAGTAGTCAAGCTTGGGCCTTCTTGCACTTGTACCCATTCTCATTACCTTACATTTTGAGGTATTGAATTTCATTAGCCACTTTTCTGACCACTCATGCAGATTATTTAGATCCTCCTGAAGTTCTCTACCATTGTTCTCGTTTTTTTACTTTCTTCACAATCTTTGCATCATCTGCAAACATATTCATGAATGAATTTACACACTCTGGTAGGTCATTTACATATACAGGGAACAAAAGTGGCCCTAAAACTGAACCCTGTGGAACTCCACTACTAACTCTTCTCCATTCAGACACTGAGTGTCTTACTCTAACCCTCTGTTCCCTTCCTTCTAAGTAAGTTTTTATCCATTCCAAAACATTTCCACCTATTCTAGCCATTGAGTGCAGCTTCCTAATAAGTCTCCCATGTGGAACAGTGTCAAACGCTTTCTGGAAGTCTAGGAATATGCAATCTGCCCAGCCTTCTCTTTCCTGTAAGATTTGGCTTACCTCATCATAAAATTCTAATAAGTTTGTTACTGTTGATATACCTTCTCTGAAGCCATGTTGCCTCACTGACAAAAAGTTGAAGGATTCCAAGTGAAGATAGATATGTTTCCTTAGTAGTTTCTCCATAACTTTGCAAACTATGCTGGTCAAGGAAACTGGTCTATAGTTCAGAGCCGTATCCCTCCTTCCCTTTTTGAAGATAGGTATCACATTTGCTTGTTTCCAGCATCTTGGAATCTCCCCCGACTCCAGTGACTCCTTAAATATGATACTTAGTGCCACTGATATTGTGTTTGCGCATTTTTTAAGCACATGAGGGGATATGTCATCAGGACCTGTAGCTTTATGAACATCTAAATCCATCAGCGCTTTGCATACCTCTGTGGCTGTAAGGTTGATGTTCTCTAATACCGGCCCTTGAGCTTCTATCACTGCAATCTGAAAGGGTGGGGTATTTTCTACTGTAAATACTGACTGAAACTCCTTGTTCAATTCTTTGCAGATCTCTTCGTCCGTCTCAGTGATGCTTCCATCCGCTCTCTTTAGCCTTAAAACCTGTTCTTTTACCTTCAGTTTTCCTCTCATAAGGCTGTGGAAAAGCTTGGGATTTTCTTTAGCCTTCCTGGTGATGCCCCTCTCATAATCTCTCTCTGCCTCTTTCCTTTTACTTAGGTAGTCATTTCTTGCTCTTTTGTAGGTTTGCCAGGCATTTATGTTTTTTCTCCTCCTATACCTTTTCCAGCATTTGTCTCTCCACTGCTTAGCTCTTTTACACCCATTATCGAACCATTTCTCTCTGGCATGAATTACACCTACTTTGGTGACAGGTATGCAGCAATCTACTATCTTCCCATATTTCTCACAAAAGATGTCATACATTTCTTGTACAGATTTGTTGTAAAATAAGGTTCTCCAGTCAATAACTGCAACAAGCTCATTCATTTTGATGTAATCTCCTTTCGGATAGTTCCTCCTCATGTCCTCAGTGTCTCTACTCTCAGGAAGAATATCTTCAATGATATACTCCATCAACAACACACAGTGGTCACTCTTTCCAATTGGTGGTTCATACTCAATATTTTCAATATCCAACACGTTATCTGTGAACACTAGATCAAGTAGTGATGGCTCATCCCCACCCCTGGCTCTTGTTGGTTCCATTACATGTTGGTGTAGGAAATTCCCTTGTACGCAATCTAGGAATCTTTTCCCGAATGAGTCCTCACCATTGTGTGGGTCAAGATTTATCCAATCTATCTCTTTATGATTAAAGTCTCCCATAATCAAAATCCTACATTTTTTCTCCCGTGCCATGTTAACAACTGAGTTTATGACTTCAATAGTACCTATATGACTTTCCTCATAAATTTCAAGCCTATTTTGGTTCCTTGGTGGGTTGTATACAACAGTTATTATAATGCTCTCTGACCCAGTATTTATGCGAGCAACAAGAAATTCCCTGAACTCACTCTCTATAGCCAAGTTTATTTCTTCAACTTGAATCCTCTCACTTATGAGCAGTGCTATCCCTCCACCAGTCCTCTCAGATCTTTCAACCCTTAGTATTCTGAAGCCCTTAGGAAAAACTGTGACACTGTTTATGTCCTCACTCAACTTAGTCTCTGTAATTGCTACTATATCTGCCTTACTGTTGTGAATCCTATCTTTTAATTCTACTGCCTTACCAGCTAATCCATCAGCATTTGTGTATAACAATCTTAATGAGGCCCCATCCCCTGATCTTCTGTCATTATCTTCTTTATCTCCCCTTTGTCTGGAAGTATTCTGTAACGAAAATTTTTCTTCTCTTCTTCATTTTGTGTGTGTGTGTGTGTATGTATGTATGTGCCTGTCTATCACGAAAATATGAAATCATGACAGAGATAAAGAGGGTCAGTAACGAGGGATAAAGGAAACGGTGTCGTGACAAGATCTTTTAGGCTGTATTTTAATCCATCTTCGAGACAACTGCAAGTACAGTTTAAAAGCAACAACAACAACAACAACAATGACAATAATAATAATAATAATAATAATAATAATAATAATAATAATAATAATAATAATAATAATAATAATAATAATAATAATAATAATAATAATAATAATAATAATAATAATAATAATAATAATAATAATAATAATAATAATAATAATAATAATAATAATAATAATAATAATAATAATAATAATAATAATAATAATAATAATAATAATAATAATAATAACAATAATAATAATAATCAATCATCATCATCATCATCAAGATCATCATCAAGATCATCATCATGATTATGATTATGAGTATGATTATGATTATGATCATGATAATGATAATGATAGTCATAGTGATGATGATAATAATAATAATAATAATAATAATAATAATAATAATAATAATAATAATAATAATAATAATAATAATAATAATAATAATAATAATAATAATAATAATATGCAATACAGAAATGTGTACCTGTGAATCAAACAGCATATGTGGCATAAATGAAGACTCATCCTAACTACATATATAGATAAGGTTGCATTGGTGTTCAGAATTTATTTGATATGTCTTTATTCCATAACCACGTGCGTCACATTTTGTTCACAAGTCCCAATAGCAACTGACTTTAGAACATCTTAAAGTACCAAAAAAAAATTTCCTCGTAAAATGACGAAATAATGACAGGTTTTTGTCTTGGTAGTTTAGAAACAACGATGTAGAGTGAAATGTTTTCTTTTTTTAATCGTCATTGAAGATCGTTTTTCCAGATTATTGGCAGGAAGCTTACATCTACCTAGAAACAGTTGCTTTGGCTGGAACCGGATTTTTTTATATTTTTCGTTTGAATACTTATTCATACAGCAGGTGGAGCTATGCGCATAAATTATACATGAGTATGTTAGCTATTTTTCCCTCCTGGAAGTACAAGTGTGATACACTCAAGTTCGTGTTGATAACATATGTAGCTGACAATCGCTATCAAGGTAAATGCTAGTTAAGCAAAACGAGTACCACTTGATTTTACTTACATGGAGATTTTATCTACCAACTAAACGCTGATTGGTTGAGAGAAAGGTGTGAGTAAGATTAATTCCAAAACATGCCGACAGAGGGTAGCACATTACTAGCATATTTCTATTCCCTTGTTTTAAGTTTTTGTCGATAGATGGCAGAGAATTCCAAAAGTGATCTTGGAAGCAAGACTTTCCATTATTTAGAATGGGTATTATTAAAGCGCATTTAAAAAAAGCCTTTTTGTTTTCTAATGACACTTAAGAATATACCTTTTTTTTAAGTATTTTGTTGGAAGAGGCTTTCAACTTTTATTTAAAGTTAATTTAAAGTTATTTATGGGCTGTAAATAAAACAGTACCAGTTTTATTGAATACTTATCTTAATATCATAAGCTTGATAAGTTTGTCCATGTTCCTGTGTAGAAGCATACATCTCTCGGCCCATACGATTTAAGTAACACATAAGTATGTGGTAGTCATTCATTAAATCACCAACAACAATTTTTTAAGCGTACAAATAAAATCTTATTAATAAATCACTAATAACATTTCTAATGAGAATAATGGATTTCAGAGGCCTTATATTGAATTTAGAAAAAAATATCATAACCAAAGTTAGTGTCTTTGGGCATGGGTCGTCAACCTTTTGCTATGTGCCGACTTTTAAATCATTGTGTGCCAACATCATGCGTATTTTTATGCAAGTCAAGGTCAATATACCTATTATACAATATATTTCATATAGTAACATATACAATAATATGTAAACCACATTAAAAGAAATAAACTGGTTTTTAAAAGTTGATTTTATTATTAATGGAAGCCTTGCATGGTCTTCGCCAGTTGCTCAATATCGGCAACGTACTTTGTTACTTTGAGTTTTACACAATTTCCTGAATGTTCAGGTGTTAGGTAACTTCGCTGTGGACTGAAAACTGCATTCATGTGAGAGAAAATTTGCTCACAGGAATAAATTGAACCAAAAGCCGAAAGAAGAGCAAAAGTAATTTTCTTCAAACAGATGAAAGATATCGGGAGGGATGTCCAACAGCTGAGAATAGCAGCAGACTTTTCTAAATGTTCGTCTTCCAGAGACCTCCTTAGTTCAACAAATTTTGATGTCCATAATCCTGAAGACCTAAAATCAACCAGTTGCATTTCAAAATCATCCATATCCATCCAACTAAAAAGTTCCAATTGGGTAGTTGTCAAATCAAGTATGTCAGGCTTAAGGAGGTATGAAAATAAGGATCCATGAATGCGGAAGTCTTGACTTCGTTTATCAAATTCTGATTTGAATGCTTCATTGTACTCCTGAAGCTTATCTATATTCAATTCAAATTGATTTGAATGATTCTTCACATTTGGGAAGTACTTGAATGCTTTGATGCTGATGTCACGGGTAAAAATGTCGAGTTTCATTGTAAAGGCTTTCCAATACCTGAAAAGATCAAGTACTGTTTGACCCTGTCCTTGCAATTTCAAATTCAGCACATTTAAGTGTGTGTTTATGTCAGTCAGAAACATCATCTTTAACAACCAGTTTTCATCACTCAATTCAGGAAAATGTTTCTGTTTTTCATCAAGAAACACCTTAATAGCTTCAAGACAATAGACAAATCTAGTTAAACTTTACCTCGACTGAGCCAGCGAACATTGCTGTATAACAGAAGATCTCCATATTCACACTCAATTTCTTGTAGAAGAGACTTGAATTGCCTGTGAACCAGTGAAGAATGAGAAACAAGAAAGTTGACTATCTTAACAACAGTTGTCATCACAGAGACCAAATTCAGAGATGAGGCCTTTGCACATAAGCTCTCCTGATATATAATACAATGAAAATTTAACAGTTTGCGTCAAACATGATTTTCAAGAAGTTTTACAAATCCTTTCTTCTTGCCAGCCATTGCAGCAGCAGCATCGGTTGTCACACAGAATAATTTGTTCAAGTCGATGTCATGTTTAGCAAAATAACTAATAAAAGCAGTCAAAATGTCTTCTGCTTTGGTTGTATCGTGAAGGGATAATAAGCAACATAACTCTTCAGAAATATGATTATTCTCGTGATATCTTGCTACTACAGCTAGGCGTGAAAAATCATTTAAATCAGTGTTTTCGTCAAGAGCGACACTATATACTTGGGATTGTTTTAATCCAATTGTTTGCTTAGTTGTTACATTTTCAGCCAAGTCAGTTATGCGCCTCTCATTTGATCTTGCAGAAACTGGTATTTCTCTCATTCGAAAGAGGATAATCTCCTTATTTGGTAAATCACCAAACAAAATTTCAACACTGCGCAAAAAAGTTTCTTTGATGTATTCTCCGTCTGTAAAAGGTTTACCTTTCAAAGCCACACAGTGAGCTAATTTGTAACTAAATTCAGTAGTTTTATTCTTTGTTCCAACTGCTTGTCTAAAAATACCCATTTTTTTTTTTTTTTTTTTTTAACCAGAAAGAGCCTTTTTGATGGCTTCACTTTTCTCTTCTGAGGTTTTAAATTTAGATTGGTGTTTAGTTTGAGAGTGTCTTTGTACACTGGATGTGCGACACACAATACTTTTACAACAGAAAGCACAAACAACACGATTTTTTTTTTCTACAAATGCATATTCTTTTGTCCAATTTTCTTGATATGGGCGATGATCAGGTTTTCTTTTCTTTTCGGCCATATTTAGCAAAAACTGTATTCTGAAAATATATATAAATCAACAAACATAAATACTGATATTTATATATAAAATATTATTAAAAAAACTAAAAAACTTTACAAAGATGTAAAAAAAAAATTTATTTGTTCTTATGAATTGTTCGAGAGCGCACACATTCGGATCACCTCAGTCTTCCTTTCTATGAAGGAACACAGCCCTTGAACAGCAGTGCGTATATGCGTGAGTAGCAGGGTATAATTTTAAAATAAAGTAAAGCAATTGCAGACTGATTATACATAAGTTTTAATTATATCTAAAGAAAAAGGTGGTTAGTCAGTTCAGAACTGTGGAAGGAAGTTCAAGGTGTTAATTAAGAAAAAAAAGACGGAGGTAATTATATGCAAAAAAATATGAATTAGCTTATTTTCACGCGTACCACCTGATAGGTGGTACGCGTGGTGAACGATCTTTAATTGTGTTATGGATTTGGGTTAAGTTTTGAGTCGCCGTACTCCCGAATATATATTCAAGCAGTATATATTTACCTTAATTGCTACAAAGTAGAAAGAATCAAGGAAATGGCATGTTGTGACCCTACGAACACTTTCTTAAATTTTGAGAACTGACGTGTGATGCGGCTGAGTGCCAATGGAAATTGCTTGGCGTGCTAAGTTTGGCACGCGTGCCGTAGGTTGCCGACCCCTGTCTTAGGTTCTCAACTGTTCTTGCACTGCTGTCTTGAATATATTTCAAGACAGTTTATTTCTACGTACATATGTATGTGTTGTTTTGCATGATAGTGTTGTTTATTGTAGTTTAAGTGCATGTATGTAGATTTACAGACATTGTATGTATACTTATTCATTTATTTTAAGTATGTATAAGTATTCTAATGCATAGTGTATGTATAGCTCTGAAGTCGAGAGCAAAATCTGCTTTGGTAGGATTTCTGCCAGTTAATCTTTTACCGCGTCATGATAACGTTGAATTCTTTGTGTAAACAGAGAGTTCTTCGCAATTATAATTGTTCACGTGGTCAGTACATGATTTTTCTTGTGCTGAATGAAAGATATATTTAATGTCATTGTGATTTTTTTTTCTAATGATTATGAAAAATGTGAACGATAGAGTTTGTGACTTGTTTCATTTGTGAGTTTATTCTCAGTTGCTCTCATGAGATGCTACGGGACACTCATGTTTACCGTGTTTATTGACAGTGATTATAAGTTTGTTAATGAGTAATTAGTTGCTCTCGTGAGATGCTACGAGACACTCATGTTTACCGTGATTATTGACAGTGCATATGCGTTTTATAATGAGTAAGTAGTTGTTCTCTTGAGGCGATACGAGTAACTCAAGTAGAAGAAAGTGGTAGAGATACGTGGATCAGAAGATATTCGAGTTTGACGTGGAGTCCCGTGATTGCTGACGACATCTGGGTTTTCCGGATAGATGAGTACATATTTAACTTATTTCTAACAATGTTTATCACTACGTGTGAGGGACAGAATGAGCTCAGTTTTAATAGAACACTCGTAGGTAGAATGTATGTTGGAAAATTGATTATTCTGTATAGGGAAGTTCTAATTTAAGGTGAGGAGAGTTTATTTAATAATTCACATATCAACAGTTCACAAACTCCCTTATAAAATATTTGCATGTATGCCTATGCATGTAATATTAATTATGTTTTATTGGTAGAGGATTTAAATTTGAGATAATTTGTAGGCCTCTACCGAAGCCGCGTCAGGATTTCCGACAAATCATTCTTATCCTATCGAGCTAAAGGTTGATTTTAGCATGTTTAATGAGCTGATGTATATATATCTTGGTCCATAAGTTCATGTTGTTACTTTAGGCACATTGGTTATTATACTCTATTTATCAAGCGCTTGTTAGGTTTCCTGAGCCAAAAATGCTTAGTTCTTCTTCTTCGCCTACATCTTCTCCCACTTTTATGTGGGGTCGATGTTTCTGGCCAGTGTTCTCCATATGCTTCTGTCCCATACCTCATTACCCAACAAACCTTTAGATCTCAGGTCGTAATTTGCCAGTTTTTAATCATACATATTCACATACGGGATATATTGATGCATATATTCAATACTGCCAATTCGGAAAAACAAAATCGATTAATTTAACTAAACTGCTTGTATGTAACAACCTGTTTAAGTAAATTGGCTCTGTCAAAGGGTGGTTTGATTGTTTACAACTCTAAACAGGAACCGTAATCCACTCCAACCTGATTGGTTACGAAAAGGCTAGGAGAGAGATTACTCAGACTCATGCCGGAATAGGCGTCAGTTGTACTTCAATACCAGATGAAGCACCTGCGTTCATTCTCAAACCCAAATTAGGCACATTGCAAGGAATTGAATAATAAAAACCTACTTAATTTAAAATTTACCCTTCAGTTAGGTTAGGAGAAGCTTATCGGACATAAAGTTTGCTCAATACCACAATAAGCACATACCTTTTACCTCAGTTTCACATTAAAACAGATAAAAACTACATCTTGTATCAATTCTGAAACAGATCCGACTACGCAATTTTAGGTAAAAAAAAAAATTATGAGTGTGACATCGAGACAGGCAAGAATATTGCCCTCAAGAGCCCGGACACGTAGAAAACATTAAGACAAAGACGCAGTATAAAGTTAAAAACAAGGCAGAAATAAGAGTATGATTCACAATAGGAAAAGGACAGACTGATAGAATAGTCCAAGTACTGATTACCAAGAGATATGGCAGGTTAGACCCTGAGAGGAAGATATACCAGCATTTTGAAGCCAGATAGTTATAAAAATTAGGAAAGACAGATGTAAGATAGTTTCAGAGTCTGGAGGTGGATAGGAGGATGTAGTTGCTGCATTGACCAATCACTGACCTACAAATCTCCACATAGTACTAGTGAGACGAGGCCACTTGGCGAGTGCTAAACGGCCTCGGCAGTGGGGTGTGATTGCAACTCGCCATCTCATCAGAGCAGCGATGGAAGAAGTAGTGACAGAAAAGAGAAAGGTGATACCTTACGACGAAAATAAAGAGAATCCAGATTAAAAGTAAGAGTAGGGTCATTGATAAGTCTAACTGCTTAGATTCAACTCTAGCAAGGATATAAGTATAAGAAAATGCACCCCAGATGT
>JAXCGZ010011760.1:40000-45000 GCA_037179515.1 Halocaridina rubra
ATGTGAGAAATATTTAGCTAAGGGTAAGGATGTGTATTTTGCATTTTTGGATCTGGAGAAAGCATATGATAGAGTTGATAGAGAGGCAATGTGGAATGCTTTGAGGTTATATGGAATTAATGGTAAACTGTTGCATGCAATGAAGAGTTTGTATGAGGAACGGTAGACCTTGTGTTAGGGTAGGGAATGAAGTGAGTGAGTGGTTTCCAGTGAGTGTGGGATTGAGACAGGGATGTGTGATGTCACCATGGCTGTTCAATTTGTATATTGATGGAGTCATACGAGAGGTGAATGAGCGAGTGCGTGGTCGAGGTTTGAGAATAGTAGATGGGGATGATAACGAGTGGGAGCTGAATCAGTTGCTGTTTGCAGATGATACTGTGGTGGTGGCAGATTCAGAGGAAAAGCTGTGTCAGAATTTGGAATGGTGTGTGAGAGAAGGAAGTTGCGAGTGCATGTGGGAAAGAGTAAGGTTATGAGGTGTACAAGAAGTGAGGATGGTGCTAGATTGAATGTTATGTTGAATGGAGAGACACTTGAGGAAGTTGATCAGTTTAAGTATTTAGGCTCGGTTATAGCTGCAAATGGTGGAGTGGAAGCAGATGTGTGTCACAGAGAGAATGAAGGATGTAAAGTGTTGGGTGCGTTGAAAGGAATGATGAAGAAAAGAGGGTTGAAAATGAATGTTAAGAAAGTTTTGTATGGGAAAGTGGTTGTGCCAACAGTGATGTATGGATCAGAGTTATGGGGTATGAAAGTAAGTGAGAGACAGAAACTAAATGTGTTTAAGATGAAATACCTGAGGAGTATGATTGGTGTATCTTGGTTGAATAGGGTTAAGAATGAAGTGGTGAGAGCAAGATCGGGTGTGAGGAGATAATTTGCAGCCAGAGAAGATATGAATGTTCTAAGATGGCTTGGCCATGTGGAGAGGATGGATGATGAAAGACTGCTGAAAAATGTGATGAATGCGAGAGTTGATGGAAGAAATGCTAGAGGGAGGCCTAGGTTTGGGTGGATGGATGGAGTAAGGAGAGCCCTGAATGATAGGAGGATGGATGTGAGGGAAATAAGTGAGTGGCTAGGAATAGGAATGAGTGGCGAGCGATTGTGACGCAGCTCTGATGGGCATCTGCTGTTACCACGGGGCTGCATCTTACAAAGGTAGCCCTGTGGTAGGGGCTGTAGGGGAGTTGGCATTTATGAATCGACACAGGTTGTGGAAGAGCCGGGAGGATGGGCTGTGGCACTCCAGCAGTGCCATCTGAATGGTCGCTAGCTCGCTCGTGATTGCCCATAGAGCTAAGTAATCCCCTTATTGTTTTCTTTCATTTTTTTCTTTTTGTTATGTCGGCTACCCCCCAATTAAAGGGGGAAACAGCCAAGGTAGATAAATATATATATATATATATATATATATATATATATATATATATATATATATATATATATATATATATATATATATTCCAACGTAGACTCTGGCTATAAGTGTTCTACGTAATCAGCACTTTTATATGCACTGAGTGTAGAATATAAACACAGGTATAAATGACGTTAATTTATCTATACTTATCTATCCTGCTGCTCTGCTATATTTCCTTTTATATGAATCTAAAGCATTACATGGGGAAATGAGCAACCAGACACTCCTGTATTTGCATAAAATGATATTATTACAGCCTCACTTATAATAATTAGAGATATCTGTATAATTAATCTGACTGAATGGGTTAATATGAATGATGATAATGATCCGATATTACGTCATGGACTCCCTTTACTAGTAAAGGCTAGGACGGCAACCTTCTCGAAGGACTTTTGTTTTGGCAGAATGTGACCGTTATCCCGAGTGATTGCCATAAGTCATTAAGCATGAGTATTTTGTTCGGTATCCCAGAAACAGCTGACTAAATTTAGGAAACTATCATCCGTCAAATACGGATCCTTTTCTATGCCTACATCTACAAAAAAAAATATTCTTGTTTATTCATTACACGTCTATTATTATCCCTTCAAATCTGACAAGTCACAACACTCCCCATTTCTGTTTATATATGAATTATGTGTCTTCGTGCCCAAGCCCGTTGAGGGCAATTTTCTCCGCCCGTTCTGATATTGCACTCATAAAAAAAATGGAACATTCTCACAAAACGCAATCATTCACAACACTAGCAATTGTACGTAAATAAGTTTCTAATGGCACTAAATATTTTGTTTATAACGTAATTTGTTTCTAAGGTCCCTAAAAACTGACCCTAGAGGTCATTATAGTGAGCTGTCAAATTTGAAACTGCAACAACAAAGTAATAAAGTTATTAAATGAGCACAAATGTTGTATCGTCAAAAGTTAGAATAGAGGACCTCACCATGGGTCTATTGCCATGGGTCTGAAATGAACTATGCATACACTGTGCACTATTCATATGAATATTCATGCATACTTAATGTCATTGACTGTGAATAGATACATATGAATATTCATCCATATCTAATGTATAGTATAGGTGAACACACACACCACGCAAACACACACACACACACACACACACACACACACACACACACACACACACACACACACACACACACACACACACACACACACCTCCAGAAATACATATAAATGGCATAGTAAGGGCAGCATATGCATTCTTATCAAATGTAAGGGTAGCCTTCGGGCACATGGACAAGGAAATGTTCAGAAATATTTATGTAACCTATGTGAGGCCAAAACTCGAATATGCAGCCCCCTTTTGGAATCCGCACTTGAAAAAGCACATAGCTAAGCTTGAAAAAGTTCAAAGACATGCCACGAAACTGGTGCCAGAAATACGCAATCTCAGTTATGATGAGAGGCTGAGGGAATTAGACTTACCATCACTCGAAGCTAGAAGAGTGAGGGGGGATATGGTGACAGTCTTTAAATTCCTTCATGGTTATGATAGAGTGGATAGGGATCGATATTTTGATATGGCTGGCTCTAGAACTAGAGGTCATAGTTTGAAGCTTCGTAAGAAAACTTCTTCGCAGGATGTAAGGAAATACTTTTTCAGTGTAAGAGTAGTTGATAATTGGAATTCGCTAAGCGAGGAGGTAGTTAATGCTATCTCAATCCATAGTTTTAAGAACAGGTATGATAAGTATCACTAAGTATAAAATGGAACCGATCAGGAGACGGGAAGATACGAGCTTTGGGCTCTTTCCCGTAAACACAATTAGGTAATCACACACACACACACACACACACACACACACACACACACACACACACACACACACACACACACACACACACACACACACACACACACACACACACATATATATATATATATATATATATATATATATATATATATATATATATATATATATATATATATATATATATATATGAGTGTGTGTGCTTGTGTGTGTGTGTGTTCACATACTATACATTAGATATGGATGAATATTCATATGTATCTATTCACAGTCTATTACATTAAGCATGCATGAATATTCATATGAATAGTGCACAGTGCATGCATAGTTCATGTGTGTGTGTGTGTGTGCGTGCTTGTGTGTGTGCGCGTGTACTTGTGTGTGCATACATATATACATACACCTATATACTAATATATTCACATAGACGTTATACATATACATATATGCATAGATTTACATACATATATATATATATATATATATATATATATATATATATATATATATATATATATATATATATATATATATATATACGTATGCATGTATATTTATGTATTTACACATATATATATATATATATGTACGTGTGTGAGTGTCCACATGTGCGTGTGTGTGCGGGTGTGCACGTGTGTCCTTATATGTGTGTGTAATTGTAATTCTGTACACATGGTAGTGACAGGGAAAATTAATCTCACACCCGCATTCCTAGTATGTCTCAAGAGGTTAGTGAAAGGGTGATTCCTGGTGATGGAAAGGGAAAAAATTCTCCCCTCACATTCTCTGTGTGACATAGGGGGATGCTAAAGAGGTAAAGGAACAGTGCCACTGCCATTCCCACTCCCTTAATTTCTTCATTTTGTCATGGGACAACTGTTGTGTGGTGCCAAGACATCTATTGTATATTGAATCCTGATTTCTGGTATGCCAGTTTCTGGTATGTCAGAGGAATATGATACCATGATTAATGCAAGCGCATACACACACACACACACATAACATGGTTTCAGGAAGGCAGGTCTGTGATTACAAACTTGCAAACTTGCTGGAATGTAATGATATGGTAAGTTGCATCTTACGAAGGATAAAAGTTTGGTATATGTCATATTCTTTGATTTTCTGAAATCGTTTCAGACTGTTCTATATCAAAACTCATTAGGAAGCTGTAAGTAATGTCAAAGATAGGTGAAAATATCCAGGGTGGATTAATTCTTAGTTAGATAGAATATAGCAGATCTTCATAGGATGGGAGGTTCCGCAAAGATAAGTTTCTGGACCACTTCTGTTCATTATATATGTAAATGATCACCCAAAAACTGTAAATACATTTTTAAATATGCCTAGATAGATAGGTAGCTAGCAATATAGATAGATAGATAGATAGATAGATAGATAGATAGATAGATAGATAGATAGATAGATAGATAGATAGATAGATAGATAGATAGATAGATAGATAGATAGATAGATAGATAGATAGATAGATAGATAGATAAAGAAAGGGAAACTAAATTCCAGAGAGAGAGAGAGAGAGAGAGAGAGAGAGAGAGAGAGAGAGAGAGAGAGAGAGAGAGAGAGAGAGAGAGAGAGAGAGAGAGAGAATTGGATCGCCCTAAATTATTTGTTGGGATAAAGATAAGTTTCTCTCACTTTGCTGATGTCTTTACTGTTTCTAATATTTAATTATTTCCAATGATGCATACTCACATAAAGTACATAGGTCATAATAATAATAATAATAATAATAATAATAATAATAATAATAATAATAATAATAATAATAATAATAA
>JAXCGZ010011760.1:52500-57500 GCA_037179515.1 Halocaridina rubra
AGGAGGGTCTCCTCTCAAGCCAATTCCTTCTTTTAAGAACTTGAGGCTAATTCTTGACAGCCATTTATCATTTGAATCACATGTCGCATATATTTTTACTCAAACAAACCGTATGCTCTTCTTTAATTGAAATAAAGATTTATTTGAAAGCCTCGTCAGGAAAATAATAGCAAGGGCTTTAGTTCATAGCTACATATCCCATTGCTACGTGATATGGAGCGGCTGTAATAAAAAAAAAAAATCTCTGAAGCAAGATCCAAGAGATTCAAAATTTTGCTGCTAAAATCGCTCTTGGTCACTGCAAAAAGCATGACCAGACAACACCATTTATAAGGAAGGTAAAATGTCTCAAAGTAGAAGACCAAATCATACATGACCAAAATGGGTCATATAGATTTATACCGTTAGTCATCGGTGAAAAGAAACATTCAACAGTCAACACAAATTTCTTGATTCCAAGAACAAAAAGAAAAATAGAAAACAAGGCCCCGTCTGTCAGGGGTTCCAAATACTAGAAAAGACTGCATATGGGAACTTTAAAAAACAAAAATAAAACAAATAGAAATCCGAGAGAACATTTACACAATAGCTAAAAATATCAATGAATTGTTTCATTTTTCTCCTACATTGCAAAATGTATTCTAAGGTGTTTTAATACATATACCTGATGTCTTCTGTATTGTATATACTGTATATTGCATGAATACTAAATGCATATTTAGTGGGCATAAAGATATGCCTGAATTTGATGTACTTTAATTAGTAATATTAATTCAAGCCTTTCTACATATAACAATGGAATGTCCTCAAAATGAAAATTAAGGAAAGCGATCTATAGTTTATTATATACCATAAAATGATTTTCTGAAATGCAAACGATTAGGAATGTATGAAATATATAGAGACAAAGCGCGTGCATTCTGTCTTTTCAAAGGGCAATACGCCAGTTCGCAAACTTGTGATTCACTCTCAAATATTAATATTTTGAACATATTTAATTTGAAATGACTGCCGAAAGACACCCAAAATTACAAGATTCTGTCACGAACACGTTTAAAAAAAAAAAAAAAACATTCACAAAAAAAACAGCATGAACAAAAACGGTAATAATTTTAGATATTATTGCTCCCTGGCTACGACGCAGTATTGCTGATGAGAATTTCAGACCACATAATAAAAGTTAAGCAGTAACCGAAGTTAAATATAGATAATAAGTATAATGATACAAGCAAATAATGCGTTGTTACCTTTACCAGCAAAAGGATATTTATAGATCAAGCGACGGCTGAAAGACGTTGGTGTCTCTTCAACTGCCGGACTCGATGTGATTGACGTTGAATGGCGTTGTCGAGAAGAGACAGAAGAGTGCTATATGCCATGCCCTCAGGTGCATCGGTATCGCTGATTCAGGTGTGCGTGGCATCTGACGCTACCAGAATTAACTGATAAATTAAGCACAGTGCTGTAGCAACACGTTTCAGACTTTACTATGACTAACTACCACTATTACTATTACTACTGCCACTACTTCTACTATTATTTCTACTACTATTCTTTCTTCTTGTAGCAACAACAATAATAATAATAATAATAATAATAATAATAATAATAATAATAATAATAATAATAATAATAATAATAATAATAATAATAATAATAATAATAATAATGATGATGATAATAATAATAATAATAATAATAATAATAATAATAATAATAATAATAATAATAATAATAATAATAATAATAAAAATAATAAGTGATATTATTATTATTATTATTGTTATTTTTATTATTCTTATTATTATTATTATTATTACTATTATTATTATTACTATTATTATTATTATTATTATTATAATTATTATTATTATTATTATTATTATTATTATTGTTTTATGAACAACATTGGGTTATTTTAATTATTCACGTGGTTCTAGGAGCAACTCATCTTTACAAAGTCAACAAAAGAAAATTTATAGAGGCAAAAGATAGTTGCTGAGCGATGAAAAATTCGAAATAATATTCTATTTCCTTATCATTACCCAGGTGTGCCTCGAACTCAGTGTTGCACAATTATTCTTTCTCGGTAGAGAACATATGCGTGTGGGCAACTATGCCTCATTAAGTAACAAAATGTTATAACAAGCCAACAATTGTGTGTGTTCGCGCGCATGCGTGTGTGTGTGTGTGTGTGATTACCTAATTGTGATTACCTAATTGTGTTTACGGGAAAGAGCCCAAAGCTCGTATCTTCCCGTCTCCTGATCGGTTCCATTTTTAGACTTAGTGATACTTATCATACCTGTCCTTAAAACTATGGATTGAGGTAGCATTAACTACCTCCTCGCTTAGCGAATTCCAATTATCAACTACTCTTAAACTGAAAAAGTATTTCCTTACATCCTGCAAACAAGTTTTCTTCCGAAGCTTCAAACTATGTGTGTGATTACCTAATTGTGATTACCTAATTGTGTTTACGGGAAAGAGCCCAAAGCTCGTATCTTCCCGTCTCCTGATCGGTTCCATTTTTAGACTTAGTGATACTTATCATACCTGTCCTTAAAACTATGGATTGAGGTAGCATTAACTACCTCCTCGCTTAGCGAATTCCAATTATCAACTACTCTTACACTGAAAAAGTATTTCCTTACATCCTGCAAACAAGTTTTCTTCCGAAGCTTCAAACTATGACCTCTAGTTCTAGAGCCAGCCATATCGAAATATCGATCCCTATCCACTCTATCATAACCATGAAGGAATTTAAAGACTGTCACCATATCCCCCCTTACTCTTCTAGCTTCGAGTGATGGCAAGTCTAATTCCCTCAGCCTCTCATCATAACCGAGATTGCGTATTTCTGGCACCAGTTTCGTGGCATGTCTTTGAACTTTTTCAAGCTTAGCTATGTGCTTTTTCAAGTGCGGATTCCAAAAGGGGGCTGCATATTCGAGTTTTGGCCTCACATAGGTTACATAAATATTTCTGAACATTTCCTTGTCCATGTGCCTGAAGGCTACCCTTACATTTGATAAGAATGCATATGCTGCCCTTACTACGCCATTTATATGTATTTCTGGAGACAAATCTGCCAATATGTTTACTCCTAGATCTCTCTCATTTTCTGTCTCCTGAAGCTGTACTCCAGCCACCGAGTAGTCAAGCTTGGGCCTTCTTGCACTTGTACCCATTCTCATTACCTTACATTTTGAGGTATTGAATTTCATTAGCCACTTTTCTGACCACTCATGCAGATTATTTAGATCCTCCTGAAGTTCTCTACCATTGTTCTCGTTTTTTACTTTCTTCACAATCTTTGCATCATCTGCAAACATATTCATGAATGAATTTACAGACTCTGGTAGGTCATTTACATATACAAGGAACAAAAGTGGCCCTAAAACTGAACCCTGTGGAACTCCACTACTAACTCTTCTCCATTCAGACACTGAGTGTCTTACTCTAACCCTCTGTTCCCTTCCTTCTAAGTAAGTTTTTATCCATTCCAAGACATTTCCACCTATTCTAGCCATTGATTGCAGCTTCCTAATAAGTCTCCCATGTGGAACAGTGTCAAACGCTTTCTGGAAGTCTAGGAATATGCAATCTGCCCCACCCTCTCTTTCCTGTAAGATTTGGCTTACCTCATCATAAAATTCTAATAAGTTTGTTACTGTTGATCTTCCTTCTCTGAAGCCATGTTGCCTCACTGACAAAAAGTTGAAGGATTCCAAGTGAAGAGAGATATGTTTCCTTAGTAGTTTCTCCATAAGTTTGCAAACTATGCTGGTCAAGGAAACTGGTCTATAGTTCAGAGCCGTATCCCTCCTTCCCTTTTTGAAGATAGGTATCACATTTGCTTGTTTCCAGCATCTTGGAATCTCCCCCGACTCCAATGACTCCTTAAATATGATACTTAGTGCCACTGATATTGTGTTTGCGCATTTTTTAAGCACATGAGGGGATATGTCATCAGGACCTGTAGCTTTATGAACATCTAAATCCATCAGCGCCTTGCATACCTCTGTGGCTGTAAGGTTGATGTTCTCTAATACCGGCCCTTGAGCTTCTATCACTGCAATCTGAGGGGGTGGGGTATTTTCTACTGTAAATACTGACTGAAACTCCTTGTTCAATTCTTTGCAGATCTCTTCGTCCGTCTCAGTGATGCTTCCATCCGCTCTCTTTAGCCTTAAAACCTGTTCTTTTACCTTCAGTTTTCCTCTGATAAAGCTGTGGAAAAGCTTGGGATTTTCTTTAGCCTTCCTGGTGATGTCCCTCTCATAATCTTTCTCTGCCTCTCTCCTTTTACTTAGGTAGTCATTTCTTGCTCTTTTGTAGGTTTGCCAGGCATTTATGTTTTTTCTCCTCCTATACCTTTTCCAGCATTTGTCTCTCCACTCCTTAGCTCTTTTACACCCATTATCGAACCATTTCTCTCTGGCATGAATTACACCTACTTTGGTGACAGGTATGCAGCAATCTACTATCTTCCCATATTTCTCACAAAAGATGTCATACATTTCTTGTACAGATTTGTTGTAAAATAAGGTTCTCCAGTCAATAACTGCAAAAAGCTCATTCATTTTGATGTAATCTCCTTTCTGATAGTTCCTCCTCATGTCCTCAGTGCCTCTACTCTCAGGAAGAATGTCTTCAATGATATACTCCATCAACAACACACAGTGGTCACTCTTTCCAATTGGTGGTTCATACTCAATATTTTCAATATCCAACACATTATCTGTGAACACCAGATCAAGTAGTGATGGCTCATCCCCACCCCTGGCTCTTGTTGGTTCCATTACATGTTGGTGTAGGAAATTCCCTTGTACGCAATCTAGGAATCTTGCCCCAAAGGAGTCCTCACCACTGTGTGGGTCAAGATTTATCCAATCTATCTCTTTATGATTAAAGTCTCCCATAATCAAAATCCTACATTTTTTCTCCCGCGCCATGTTAACAACTGAGTTTATGACTTCAATCGTACCTATATGACT
>JAXCGZ010011760.1:67500-68808 GCA_037179515.1 Halocaridina rubra
ATTATTATTATTATTATTATTATTATTATTATTATATTATTATTATCATTATTATTATTATTATTTTTATTATTATTATTATTATTATTATTATTATTATTATTATTATTATTATTATTATTATTATTATTATTATTAATAATGAACTGTCATGCTGGCCGGATTGTATACAACAGACGACTGAGTGAGCTCTACAGTTATTGCTGATTTCTGAGGGTTCTACAGCGCTGTTTGATTCCTCACCGTGCCGAGATTCATAGTACGATACAGACGTCATTTTAGTGTCAACAGTGCTTTTTGTTTTTTGGGGGGACTTAGTCTGTAGTTTCGAGAAAAAGCTATCTGTCAGTGGTTACACCCCCTCAGTTTGGCTGCCTCAGACTTGCGCATGCGCAGTACGACGTGGGTGACGTCATGGTCGCCTCACTCTCTCGTTGACGTCTCTCCAAGCTAGTGTTGCCACCTCACCAGACATCATGGACTATTCGGGACCATTCTCCTCGCGGATATCAAGGCCGACATAGCCCTGTGTGACGAAGAGGGCCATGATATGCGGGATTGGCTTCCTCTTCCACCCTGTAGACATCAGCAGCCGCCAGCTGGGGTTATGTGCTCTCACCCTCATCCTCAACTTCTGAACTCTACCTCCTCTAAACGCCCCATAGACCATGGGTCTGATACCAGCAGTGCCTCAACGTTGCCTGCTGCCAAAACGCACAAGACAGACAAGGATGCTGTTCCACTTGCAGCCTTTGACAGTCCCTTGCCCTGCCCTCTTCCTCCTGTTGTACCATTGTTGCCTCCTTCAGCTACCTCTTCATCACTACAGTCAGCTGTACTCTCGTCACTCCCATCTGCTGCCAATGCCTTTGTTCCCCGGGCAGATTATGTCAAGCTGGGCTTCCAAGAAAACCCCTCCAGTGAACTGAAGCTTCGTTGGCTTACTGGCACCACCAAAACTTTTTGTCTCAATCGAGAGCTGGCTGAGGTGAAGATGTCTTTGGTTGCATCACGCTTTGTCTACATCTCGAGGCATTGCAAGGACATCATTGACAGGGTCATGAGTGGTGATTTTCTTTCTCTACGATGTGATATTCTGGACTCGATTGAGTGGCCCCGTAAGTTCCCAACATACCTCATTACTCGCTACCCTATTGCACTTGACCCTTCCCTTTCCAAGGAGCTACCAGGAGTGCACAATGCTCGGCGGTTCTTTCAGGACAGGGAGCCTATCAACCGTACTGTCATCACCTGGAGTCTCCCTGAACCACCCCCACCTGTCGTTGAGTTTTCCTTTCGCCCTTGCCT
>JAXCGZ010011761.1:0-30000 GCA_037179515.1 Halocaridina rubra
TATATATATATGTGGCTATCAACGTTGTCATAAAAAATCAAACATTTACTTTCAGGTGAGACTCTAGCTCCAGAAGACTTGCATTGTCAATTAGGGGCCTCCAATTCTAGCGATCACAGTATCTCTGCTTTTCCTATTCCAAAGGAAGAAGTTCTATGCTAGGTCAAATCCAAGAATACGGCAAGAAGTGAGTAGTTAAGACTTGTGTTTTGTTTAATCTTCTTATGAGAAACTGATAAGTCCAACTTGGCATATACTAATGAAAAGCTAAGGTCACTTTTACTTGCCATATACTTCAGTACCCAAAATAAGGAGCACCAGAACAGAATTTCTGATATGATGTAATAATGTAGTTTCCTCACAGCATCAAGAATATACCCTTAAATTTCAATAATATATTTTGTTTAAAAAACTTTCAAAGCTCCTTCTGTATTCCCGTGAAATTTTAAAGAAAATATATTAAATGTAGTATTCCAGTTAATAATTGTTTTCACTGTATATTCCAGATAGAGGAATAAAAAATTGGGAATTTCTTATGCGGCTGTTGCTTGACCCGAGAACAAATCCTAGTCTCACTGAATGGGAAAACGAAGCCGCTGCCACGTTTAGGTTGAAACAACCCACGGTTATTGCGAGTTTTTGGGCTTCCAGACATCCTGGAGAAACAGATTTATCATACAACAATTTTGCAAGAGGATTAAGGTGAGTCTCAAGCAATCTTGGAATTATTTCGACTTCTCCCATCAGCAGTCGCCACTGCAAATCAATAGTTTCCAGATCATCCTATCCCCTGCGTCCTCCTCCGTCACACCACACACCTTCTTATCCTCCCTCACCACATTCATAATGCTCCTCTTCAGGATACATCTTCCCCCTTCTGCCTGGTTGCTCCATCCTCAGCAGCCTTCTCCCAACAATATCCTAATCCCACCTCAGAAGATGTCCAAACCATCTCAGTCTCGCCTTTCTCACCATGTCCCCAAATCTTCCTACCTGTGCTGTCCCTCTAATACACTCATTCTGTATGCTGTCCATCCTCCTTCTAGATTATTACTCTGTAAAATCTAGCCTTTTGGAATCGTAACGAGGCGCTTTTGACAGATATATTTAAAGCTTTGCAGACACTGATTAGTATTATTTCACAATTTTTTTCAGGCATCATTACAAAAGCAAGACATTATTGCCCATTCCACAAAGACAGCTGGTATACCAATGTGGACAAAAAGCAAAAGAGTTTTTGGAGCATTTGAGGAAGCGTTGAGGTGAGGATGATGAGAAAATAGTTCTTAAACTCTCTTACTGGAGAACACAGACTAAAAATTAATAATATAAAGACTGCAGTATAGAGATGCAAAACAGGACAAAATATTTTGTCTTTTCATATGAACAAGAGCAATTTCCAATGAGAATGTTCATGTCTCCCTGCAACATAAGGAAGCATGCACTCACCATTTTTTTTCAAGAGATTGGGCACTAATTATCATTCTAGGAAAAAAAAAACTGAAAAATTACTCATTAACTTTATACGGTATATATGAATTTGAACAGAAAAGAAGGTGAATTGAAAGAAAAAAAATCAAAGAGAAATCTGTTGTAATATATGCTGCTTGCAGATAAGAGTGAGGCATGTACCAGAATAATATATGGCATTAACTCTATTTTATGTTATTGTTATTATTGCTAGCATTGTTATTATTGCTGAGTTTTTATTTCTGAAACATATAGAAATCATTGTACAAAGTTTCTACACAAAAAAAAAAATTACACGTACACACATTCACTAACCTACATAAATATATGCATGTATGCAAAGACTGAATGCTCAATAAATTAATTTTTCCTCTATTACTAGGCATTCGTTCACTACACACACACACACACACACACACACACACACACACACACACGCACACGCCTCATTAAGATTGTTATACACAAATGCTGATGGATTAGCTGGTAAGGCAGTAGAATTAAAAGATAGGATTCACAACAGTAAGGCAGATATAGTAGCAATTACAGAGACTAAGTTGAGTGAGGACATAAACAGTGTCACAGTTTTTCCTAAGGGCTTCAGAATACTAAGGGTTGAAAGATCTGAGAGGACTGGTGGAGGGATAGCACTGCTCATAAGTGAGAGGATTCAAGTTGAAGAAATAAACTTGGCTATAGAAAGTGAGTTCAAGGAATTTCTTGTTGCTCGCATAAATACTGGGTCAAAGAGCATTATAATAACTGTTGTATACAACCCACCAAGGAACCAAAATAGGCTTGAAGTTTATGAGGAAAGTCATATAGGTACTATTGAAGTCATAAACTCAGTTGTTAACATGGCACGGGAAAAAAAATGTAGGATTTTGATTATGGGAGACTTTAATCATAAAGAGATAGATTGGATAAATCTTGACCCACACAGTGGTGAGGACTCATTCGGGGCAAGATTCCTAGATTGCGTACAAGGGAATTCCCTACACCAACATGTAATGGAACCAACAAGGGCCAGGGGTGGGGATGAGCCATCACTACTTGATCTAGTGTTCACAGATAATGTGTTGGATATTGAAAATATTGAGTATGAACCACCAATTGGAAAGAGTGACCACTGTGTGTTGTTGATGGAGTATATCATTGAAGATATTCTTCCTGAGAGTAGAGGCACTGAGGACATGAGGAGGAACTATCCGAAAGGAGATTACATCAAAATGAATGAGCTTTTTGCAGTTATTGACTGGAGAACCTTATTTTACAACAAATCTGTACAAGAAATGTATGACATCTTTTGTGAGAAATATGGGAAGATAGTAGATTGCTGCATACCTGTCACCAAAGTAGGTGTAATTCATGCCAGAGAGAAATGGTTCAATAATGGGTGTAAAAGAGCTAAGGAGTGGAGAGACAAATGCTGGAAAAGGTATAGGAGGAGAAAAAACATAAATGCCTGGCAAACCTACAAAAGAGCAAGAAATGACTACCTAAGTAAAAGGAGAGAGGCAGAGAGAGATTATGAGAGGGACATCACCAGGAAGGCTAAAGAAAATCCCAAGCTTTTCCACAGCTTTATCAGAGGAAAACTGAAGGTAAAAGAACAGGTTTTAAGGCTAAAGAGAGCGGATGGAAGCATCACTGAGACGGATGAAGAGATCTGCAAAGAATTGAACAAGGAGTTTCAGTCAGTATTTACAGTAGAAAATACCCCACCTCCTCAGATTGCAGTGATAGAAGCTCAAGGGCCGGTATTAGAGAACATCAACCTTACAGCCACAGAGGTATGCAAAGCGCTGATGGATATAGATGTTCATAAAGATACAGGTCCTGATGACATATCCCCTCATGTGCTTAAAAAATGCGCAAACACAATATCAGTGGCACTAAGTATCATATTTAAGGAGTCACTGGAGTCGGGGGAGATTCCAAGATGCTGGAAACAAGCAAATGTGATACCTATCTTCAAAATGGGAAGGAGGGATACGGCTCTGAACTATAGACCAGTTTCCTTGACCAGCATAGTTTGCAAAGTTATGGAGAAGCTACTAAGGAAACATATCTCTCTTCCCTTGGAATCCTTCAACTTTTTGTCAGTGAGGCAACATGGCTCCAGAGAAGGTAGATCAACAGTAACAAACTTATTAGAATTTTATGATGAGGTAAGCCAAATCTTACAGGAAAGAGAGGGCTGGGCAGATTGCATATTCCTAGACTTCCAGAAAGCGTTTGACACTGTTCCACATGGGAGACTTATTAGAAAGCTGCAATCAATGGCTAGAATTGGTGGAAATGTTTTGGGATGGATAAAAACTTACTTAGAAGGAAGGGAACAGAGGGTTAGAGTAAGACACTCAGTGTCTGAATGGAGAAGAGTTAGTAGTGAAGTTCCACAGGGTTCAGTTTTAGGGCCACTTTTGTTCCTTGTATATGTAAATGACCTACCAGAGTCTGTAAATTCATTCATGAATATGTTTGCAGATGATGCAAAGATTGTGAAGAAAGTAAAAAACGAGAACAATGGTAGAGAACTTCAGGAGGATCTAAATAATCTGCATGAGTGGTCAGAAAAGTGGCTAATGAAAATCAATACCTCAAAATGTAAGGTAATGAGAATGGGTACAAGTGCAAGAAGGCCCAAGCTTGACTACTCGGTGGCTGGAGTACAACTTCAAGAGACAGAAAATGAGAGAGATCTAGGAGAAAACATACTGGCAGATTTGTCTCCAGAAATACATATAAATGGCATAGTAAGGGCAGCATATGCATTCTTATCAAATGTAAGGGTAGCCTTCAGGCACATGGACAAGGAAATGTTCAGAAATATTTATGTGAGGCCAAAACTCGAATATGCAGCCCCCTTTTGGAATCCGCACTTGAAAAAGCACATAGCTAAGCTTGAAAAATTTTCAAAGACATGCCACGAAACTGGTGCCAGAAATACGCAATCTCAGTTATGATGAGAGGCTGAGGGAATTAGACTTACCATCACTCGAAGCTAGAAGAGTAAGGGGGGATATGGTGACAGTCTTTAAATTCCTTCATGGTTATGATAGAGTGGATAGGGATCGATATTTCGATATGGCTGGCTCTAGAACTAGAGGTCATAGTTTGAAGCTTCGTAAGAAAACTTCTTTACAGGATGTAAGGAAATACTTTTTCAGTGTAAGAGTAGTTGATAATTGGAATTGGCTAAGCGAGGAGGTAGTTAATGCTATCTCAATCCATAGTTTTAAGGACAGGTATGATAAGTATCACTAAGTCTAAAATGGAACCGATCAGGAGACGGGAAGATACGAGCTTTGGGCTCTTTCCCGTAAACACAATTAGGTAATATCTCTCACACACACACACACACACACACACACACACACACACACACACACACACACACACACACATATATATATGTATACCATGCGTGTGTGTGTGCATGTGTGTGTATGTGTGTGTGTGTGTGTGTGTGTGTGTGTGTGTGTGTGTGTGTGTGTGTGTGTGTGTGTAATTACCTAATTGTGTTTACGGGAAAGAGCCCAAAGCTCGTATCTTCCCGTCTCCTGATCGCTTCCATTTTAGACTTAGTGATACTTATCATACCTGTCCTTAAAACTATGGATTGAGAAAGTATAAACTACCTCCTCGCTTAGCGAATTCCAATTATCAACTACTCTTACACTGAAAAAGTATTTCCGTACATCCTGCAAAGAAGTTTTCTTACGAAGCTTCAAACTATGACCTCTAGTTCTAGAGCCAGCCATATCAAAATATCGATCCCTATCCACTCAATCATAACCATGAAGGAATTTAAAGACTGTCACCATATCCCCCCTCACTCTTCTAGCTTCGAGTGATGGTAAGTCTAATTCCCTCAGCCTCTCATCATAACTGAGATTGCGTATTTCTGGCACCAGTTTCGTGGCATGTCATTGAACTTTTTCAAGCTTAGCTATGTGCTTTTTCAAGTGCGGATTCCAAAAGGGGGCTGCATATTCGAGTTTTGGCCTCACATAGGTTACATAAATATTTCTGAACATTTCCTTGTCCATGTGCCTGAAGGCTACCCTTACATTTGATAAGAATGCATATGCTGCCCTTACTATGCCATTTATATGTATTTCTGGAGACAAATCTGCCAGTATGTTTACTCCTAGATCTCTCTCATTTTCTGTCTCTTGAAGTTGTACTCCAGCCACCGAGTAGTCAAGCTTGGGCCTTCTTGCACTTGTACCCATTCTCATTACCTTACATTTTGAAGTATTGAATTTCATTAGCCACTTTTCTGACCACTCATGCAGATTATTTAGATCCTCCTGAAGTTCTCTACCATTGTTCTCGTTTTTTACTTTCTTCACAATCTTTGCATCATCTGCAAACATATTCATGAATGAATTTACACACTCTGGTAGGTCATTTACATATACAAGGAAGAAAAGTGGCCCTAAAACTGAACCCTGTGGAACTTCACTACTAACTCTTCTCCATTCAGACACTGAGTGTCTTACTCTAACCCTCTGTTCCCTTCCTTCTAAGTAAGTTTTTATCCATCCCAAAACATTTCCACCAATTCTAGCCATTGATTGCAGCTTTCTAATAAGTCTCCCATGTGGAACAGTGTCAAACGCTTTCTGGAAGTCTAGGAATATGCAATCTGCCCAGCCCTCTCTTTCCTGTAAGATTTGGCTTACCTCATCATAAAATTCTAATAAGTTTGTTACTGTTGATCTACCTTCTCTGAAGCCATGTTGCCTCACTGACAAAAAGTTGAAGGATTCCAAGTGAAGAGAGATATGTTTCCTTAGTAGTTTCTCCATAAGTTTGCAAACTATGCTGGTCAAGGAAACTGGTCTATAGTTCAGAGCCGTATCCCTCCTTCCCTTTTTGAAGATAGGTATCACATTTGCTTGTTTCCAGCATCTTGGAATCTCCCCCGACTCCAGTGACTCCTTAAATATGATACTTAGTGCCACTGATATTGTGTTTGCGCATTTTTTAAGCACATGAGGGGATATGTCATCAGGACCTGTAGCATTATGAACATCTAAATCCATCAGCGCTTTGCATACCTCTGTGGCTGTAAGGTTGATGTTCTCTAATACCGGCCCTTGAGCTTCTATCACTGCAATCTGAGGAGGTGGGGTATTTTCTACTGTAAATACTGACTGAAACTCCTTGTTCAATTCTTTGCAGATCTCTTCATCCGTCTCAGTGATGCTTCCATCCGCTCTCTTTAGCCTTAATACCTGTTCTTTTACCTTCAGTTTTCCTCTGATAAAGCTGTGGAAAAGCTTGGGATTTTCTTTAGCCTTCCTGGTGATGTCCCTCTCATAGTCTCTCTCTGCCTCTCTCCTTTTACTTAGGTAGTCATTTCTTGCTCTTTTGTAGGTTTGCCAGGCATTTATGTTTTTTCTCCTCCTATACCTTTTCCAGCATTTGTCTCTCCACTCCTTAGCTCTTTTACACCCATTATCGAACCATTTCTCTCTGGCGTGAATTACACCTACTTTGGTGACAGGTATGCAGCAATCTACTATCTTCCCATATTTCTCACAAAAGATGTCATACATTTCTTGTACAGATTTGTTGTAAAATAAGGTTCTCCAGTCAATAACTGCAAAAAGCTCATTCATTTTGATGTAATCTCCTTTCGGATAGTTCCTCCTCATGTCCTCAGTGCCTCTACTCTTAGGAAGAATATCTTCAATGATATACTCCATCAGCAACACACAGTGGTCACTCTTTCCAATTGGTGGTTCATACTCAATATTTTCAATATCCAACACATTATCTGTGAACACTAGATCAAGTAGTGATGGCTCATCCTCACCCCTGGCCCTTGTTGGTTCCATTACATGTTGGTGTAGGAAATTCCCTTGTACGCAATCTAGGAATCTTGCCCCGAATGAGTCCTCACCACTGTGTGGGTCAAGATTTATCCAATTTATCTCTTTATGATTAAAGTCTCCCATAATCAAAATCCTACATTTTTTTTCCCGTGCCATATTAACAACTGAGTTTATGACTTCAATAGTACCTATATGACTTTCCTCATAAACTTCAAGCCTATTTTGGTTCCTTGGTGGGTTGTATACAACAGTTATTATAATGCTCTTTGACCCAGTATTTATGCGAGCAACAAGAAATTCCTTAAACTCACTTTCTATAGCCAAGTTTATTTCTTCAACTTGAATCCTTTCACTTATGAGCAGTGCTATCCCTCCACCAGTCCTCTCAGATCTTTCAACCCTTAGTATTCTGAAGCCCTTAGGAAAAACTGTGACACTGTTTATGTCCTCACTCAACTTAGTCTCTGTAATTGCTACTATATCTGCCTTACTGTTGTGAATCCTATCTTTTAATTCTACTGCCTTACCAGCTAATCCATCAGCATTTGTGTATAACAATCTTAATGAGGCCCCATCCCCTGATCTTCTGTCATTATCTTCTTTATCTCCCCTTTGTCTGGAAGAACTCTGTAACAAAAATTTTTCTTCTCTTCTTCATTTCTTTCATCATTTAACCTTCTTGCCTCTTGCAACAAGTTTTTGATCTTTCCCATCTCTTCCTGTGTTCTGTATCGTCTAATGAACACTTCTTTGAATTCTTGAAGGTCTTTTAGACTTTTCTTTCCTCAACAATATTTCCCTACATGTTTCCTCTCTCTCAAATGTTACTTTTGTTGGTCTCGGCTTTCCTTCCCTCGAATACTTACCTAGTTGGTGTATGTTTACAATATCCTCAGGACCACAAACTACTCCAAGCTTTCTTATCAGGTCTACAACCCTAGCTTTATTTTCTTCAAGTCTCCCCTGCCATGTTGGCTCCTGGGATTCACTTATGCCTGAGATTACCACTGTCTTCTCCTTATCAAGTGCCTGTCTGATGAGTGGGTTTGCCCTTTCCATCACAACGTCTTTCATTTTTTCGATTACTGTCTCTTTATAGTCAACTGTTTGTATGTTTTCCAGTGCCACCACCTTTACAGCCTCTTTTACTGCCACATTCCCCTTTAGTGCATCAGCAAAGGAAGTTTTCATGGCATCATTTTCCATATTCAGCTCCTGGGACTCTTTTCTGAACTGTTCAATGTTTTCCTTAATCTGGACATTCCAAGCAGCAAGCTCGTCTCTCTCAGAAGAGAGCAGTGAACTAACATCTAATTCCTTTAGGTTGTCATTTAGCTGTTTGTTTTTATCTTCTTGTTTAGAAATTCTAGATTCTAGTTGACTCTTTTCCCCTTCCAGCTTCTTTATTCTTTTTTCTAGTTCCTTTCTCTCCTGCCCTTGTGCTTTATTTGCTTCCTCCAAAGATCTTATTTGCTCTCTGAGTGTTTCATTCTCTTTCATTTCTCCATCCATATTCCGAATTTTATCATCAAGGCTTATAACCATTGCCTGTAAATTCTTGATTTTCTGTTTAAGTCCCCTAATGGCTACCCCTCCTACCGACCCATGGATGGGAGAGGTTTGGGACAGAGATGGCGTCATTTTTATGTTCTCCCTCTCACAGAATATAGAAAGAAGACGAGAAAGAGGAAAAAAAAAGAGAAAAACTTTTAATTAAGCTTCACACAGAATTTTTATATCTCCATATAAGTGCTATTTAGTGACTCAGTTTATCTCTTTTCTGGTAACACACCTCTTAACTTAAAAACTTGACCATGGTAATTTAGGGATAAAAAGAAAAAGAAAAACAAAAGTCAAACCTGAAGGAAAATTGGAATTTGTGTCTGAGGTGGCACCCACCTGTTTCTGCTATATATTCTTCCTAACTGATAAACTCACTTGCTAACCAAGATATGTTATCACAGGATTAGACTTTACATTTAACTCAATATATATACAAAATAATAAAAATAGTAAAAGAGAAAGCTAAAAGGAAAGCAAAAAAATGAAGAAAATAAGACAGCTGTACTACTTGGCAACTTAACTCAGTACTGTTGACAGGTGGATATATTTTTTTTTTAATTATTCAATTATTTCGTGTATCAAACTAAATAACAAGTTAATATAAATGGGAAGGATACTGATTTTAACAATATATAGAACCACAGGATCAGGTAAACGGCTTAAGAGCTTTCCCCAGTTTACACAAAAAATTAGGTAATGTGATGTGATGGCTTCACCTCTGGCAACTCTTCTAAATTTCCTTCAAGGCAGAACTGGACGGCAGCTTCTCTCTTCCCTCACGAAAATGTTCTCAATTTTTTTCCTTTAATATTTTGGACAGTCTCGTCATACAACAAATATAAGTTTTGTACTCACAACACTCTGCAGGATTTCAGATTTATGGAAATTATGGTAAAGATTTCCACTAAGCACTTAGTCACTCAAAACACAAGTAGTAATTTAAGAGGAGCAGTTTCGTGTGTCACTGAACGTGTGTGTGTGTGTGTGTGTGTGTGTGTGTGTGTGTGTGTGTGTGTGTGTGTGTGTGTGTGATTACCTAATTGTGATTACCTAATTGTGTTTACGGGAAAGAGCCCAAAGCTCGTATCTTCCCGTCTCCTGATCGGTTCCATTTTTAGACTTAGTGATACTTATCATACCTGTCCTTAAAACTCTGGATTGAGATAGCATTAACTACCTCCTCGCTTAGCGAATTCCAATTATCAACTACTCTTACACTGAAAAAGTATTTCCTTACATCCTGCAAACAAGTATTCTTACGAAGCTTCAAACTATGACCTCTAGTTCTAGAGCCAGCCATATCGAAATATCGATCCCTATCCACTCTATCATAACCATGAAGGAATTTAAAGACTGTCACCATATCCCCCCTTACTCTTCTAGCTTCGAGTGATGGCAAGTCTAATTCCCTCAGCCTCTCATCATAACCGAGATTGCGTATTTCTGGCACCAGTTTCGTGGCATGTCATTGAACTTTTTCAAGCTTAGCTATGTGCTTTTTCAAGTGCGGATTCCAAAAGGGGGCTGCATATTCGAGTTTTGGCCTCACATAGGTTACATAAATATTTCTGAACATTTCCTTGTCCATGTGCCTGAAGGCTACCCTTACATTTGATAAGAATGCATATGCTGCCCTTACTACGCCATTTATATGTATTTCTGGAGACAAATCTGCCAGTATGTTTACTCCTAGATCTCTCTCATTTTCTGTCTCTTGAAGTTGTACTCCAGCCACCGAGTAGTCAAGCTTGGGCCTTCTTGCACTTGTACCCATTCTCATTACCTTACATTTTGAGGTATTGAATTTCATTAGCCACTTTTCTGACCACGCATGCAGATTATTTAGATCCTCCTGAAGTTCTCTACCATTGTTCTCGTTTTTTACTTTCTTCACAATCTTTGCATCATCTGCAAACATATTCATGAATGAATTTACAGACTCTGGTAGGTCATTTACATATACAAGGAACAAAAGTGGGCCTAAAACTGAACCCTGTGGAACTCCACTACTAACTCTTCTCCATTCAGACACTGAGTGTCTTACTCTAACCCTCTGTTCCCTTCCTTCTAAGTAAGTTTTTATCCATTCCAAGACATTTCCACCTATTCTCGCCATTGATTGCAGCTTCCTAATAAGTCTCCCATGTGGAACAGTGTCAAACGCTTTCTGGAAGTCTAGGAATATGCAATCTGCCCAGCCCTCTCTTTCCTGTAAGATTTGGCTTACCTCATCATAAAATTCTAATAAGTTTGTTACTGTTGATCTTCCTTCTCTGAAGCCATGTTGCCTCACTGACAAAAAGTTGAAGGATTCCAAGTGAAGAGAGATATGTTTCCTTAGTAGTTTCTCCATAAGTTTGCAAACTATGCTGGTCAAGGAAACTGGTCTATAGTTCAGAGCCGTATCCCTCCTTCCCTTTTTGAAGATAGGTATCACATTTGCTTGTTTCCAGCATCTTGGAATCTCCCCCGACTCCAGTGACTCCTTAAATATGATACTTAGTGCCACTGATATTGTGTTTGCGCATTTTTTAAGCACATGAGGGGATATGTCATCAGGACCTGTAGCTTTATGAACATCTAAATCCATCAGAGTGTGTGTGTGTATACCAAGTGCGCATATACATATATTACCAAGGTGGTAATGATCTATATCAGTGATATTCAATCTGGGTGGACGATCCACCTTAGGGTGGACAAGATTAAGTTATAAATAGATTACATAAAAAAATGAGAAATAAAGTGTCTTTTTTTTCTCCTGCCGTAGGCTTTAGAATAAGATACATAAGATTAGGAATGTGAGGTATTACAGCTGTTGAAAGGTTAGGGTGGACAGATGTTTTAAAGATTTAAACTAGGGTGGACGACATTGAAAAAAGTTTGAAGAGCACGGTATTAAAGTATGCAAATCAACTGATTTATTTAACTCTGATAAAAAAAAGCACGATTTAAGTTTGAATAATTATCTTATTTAAAATAAATGGTTATAAGTTTAATTCCGTTTAGTTAAATATACATTATATGTGATTTATTCCAAGAGTAATAAATATAAATCTATAGCTTGGTAAGAATACAATCTCCATGCTTTCCTGCGTGCTGTTAAAATTGACTAAATGGGGCAGAGAAAAGGTACTAGGAATCCCCTCCTCTAATTTATTCACCTCAGAGTTAAGATACATTTCTTTGACTCAGCCACACCTCTTATAAGGAGGCTATGGCTCTTGTATATAGAGAATTGATTATGGATAGAGAATAGTAAGGTGATTTTGAGGGTTGGTGAGGAGGTACTTGGAAAGTCATCAGGAAGGAAACCCCTAAATGATAAAGAGTCATGGTGGTGGAATGAGGAAGTGCAAGAATGGGTGAAGAACAAGAAAGAAGCTAAGAAAAGGCAGATTTATCAGGCCTAGAGCAGGATAACGAAGAGTACAAGCAGGCAAAGGAGGAGGCAATGAGAGCAGTAGCAAAAGCAAAGGCAGAGAAATTGATTGAACTCTATGAAGAGCTGGAAACACCAGAAGGAGAGAAGAAAATATGGTGAATTGCAAAGGACCGAGATGCTGCATCCAAGGACTTGACCCAAGTAAGACAAATAAAGGATAACTATGGAGTAGTTCTAGCAGAAGAGGATGAAATAAAAAGCAGATGGGAAACTTATTTTAAAGGATTACTAAATGAAGAGAACCCAAGAGCAGAATTTGAAGATGGACTTCCAAATGAAACAGTTACAACAACAGTGGCTAGAAGAGAGGTAGAGCGGGCAGTAAAGATAATGAAAATGGAAAGGCAGCAGGACCTGATAAGATGCCAGTGGAGGTATGGAAGAGTCTTGGAGAGGAAGGCATAGATATCTTGTGGGACTTGATGCAAAAGATCTTTAGTCAGCAAAAGATGCCAGAGGAGTGGAGAGGAAGCCTAATCATCCCAATCTATAAAGGGAAGGGAGACATTCAGGAGTGTGGAAACTATAGAGGTATAAAGTTGTTAACTCATACTATGAAGATATGGGAGAAAATCATAGAGAGGAGACTCGGAGAGGTAACGACAATTGTAGATGAACAGTTTGGCTTCATACCTGGAACAGGGACAGTGGATGCCATATTTGCCTTGAGACAAATGATGGAAAAGCATCGGGAGAAACAGAAAGGACTGCATATGGTCTTTATTGACCTGGAAAAGGCATATGATCGAGTACCACGTCAAGAGGTGTGGAGGCGTATTAGAGAAAAGGGAGTCCCAGAGAAATATGTAAGAATCATCCAAGATATGTATGAGAGGACAGAGGCAAATGTTAAGAGCGGTGTGGGCTTGACGAAAAATCTCTCAGTAAATGTTGGTCTGCATCAAGGGTCTGTTCTGAGTCCATATCTATTTGATCTGGTCTTGGATGTAGTAACCCAGGGTATTAGAGATCAGTCTCCATGGTGTATGCTCTTTGCAGATGACATTGTACTGTGTAGCAACAGACGAGAGGTAGTGGAGGAGAAGCTTGAGGAGTGGAGAAGAGTGATGGAGGATAGAGGACTGAAAATCAGCAGGAAGAAGACAGTGTACTTGAGTTGAGAGATGATGAGGATGGGGAGGTCAATTTGCAGGGGAGGGTGTTGAAAAGAGTTGAAAAGTTCAATTACTTGGGATCAACAGAAGCAGAGGATGGGGACCTATAGTCAGAAATAACCCACAGAATACAAGCAGGATAGAAGAACTGGAAGAAAGCGTCTGGGGTTCTGTGCGACATGAGAATAGGAATTAAGTTGAGGGGCAAAGTGCATAAGACAGTTGTGAGACCTGCGATGATGTATGGAGCAGAGACATGGGCAATAAAGAAGACACAAGAGAAAAAACTGGATGTGGCAGAGATGAGGATGTTGAGATGGATGTGTGGGGTGACAAGAAGCGATAAGATAAAAAACCGAGGTAATTAGAGATACCTCAAAAGTTAGAGAAATATCAGATAAGCTACAAGAAAGTAGACTAAGATGGAATGGTCATGTCGTTAGGAGGGATGAACAGTATGTTGGGAGGAGAGTGATGGAAATGGATATACAGGGTAGGAGAAGGAGGGGGAGACCAAAGCGTAGGTGGATGGATTGCATCAATGACGACCTGAGGTCTAAAGGTTTGTTGTGTGATGAGGTATGGGACAGAAACATATGGAGAACACTGGCCAGAAGCATCGACCCCACATAAAAGTGGGAAAAGATGTAGACGAAGAAGAAGATATAGAGAACTGATTAGTAAAAAAAATAGCTTAACATTTCGAATTTATTATAATGGAAAATTTCAGTAATAAAGTAATAACGGTACAATCATAGGACACAGATAAAAGATATTTTGAGCCATTTTTAGCATTGTACTAGACTGAAGGAGGGGGGCTGGAATACTTCCTCTGTGTTGCCCTGCGTGTCACAAGAGTCGATATATGGGGTGTGTAATAAGCCATAGTAGTATTTAAGGCTTTATTCTCCATAAATACAACACCAAGCATCAGCAAATAAAATAAACAATGGTAAGAGAATCAGAAATATTAATTACAATTAGGAGGTATACAATGATCAAGAAAATGAGAGACTACATTATGAGAATATTATAACATTCACCCCCACTGACAAGAAAATCACTATATCAAAGCGTACAACATATAATGGCTTATAGCAATAAGCATATTATAATACTATAAAGTATACTATAAAAACATTCAAATGTTGTAATTTATAAATCTAAGAGATTTGGAGGTCAACGTTGGCACACAGATCTATGCAAAGGTACTGGCATCTCACTTTGAGATGAGTGTGAAGGACGCTGAGTTCCCTGAGATATTGGGACGCCAAAAGAATCAGGTCGACAGACCTCATTAGATTGATTCGTTTCATTACTGTTGTATACTTGTGTGTTCTCAATATTACACTTTCAGCAGCGGGAGAATGAAAATTATCAGTCCTGTGAGTACGTTTCTGAATATCATTTGCTGGAGCCAGGTGGTGAGAGTTATCAGTCTTCTGAGTAATATTCTGAACATCATTTGCTGGAGCCAGGTGTCGAGTTGATACAGTAGTTTCCCTACCATTAGAGAAACATATGTGGGCATACCGAGGATTTGCTTCTATGAATTCTGCCTCTTCAACAATAAGGTCATACTTGACGTTTTACTAGGACAAGTCCTGGGGAAGAAAGCCACGTTGGGAGAGAGTATCCGCTGGTTGACCGGCATTGGAAAGCAAACATGCGCTCATGTGAAGTAGCATTTGTAGCCGTTGAGAGTAGAGTACGGATTGAATGTAGGGCATCCTCTAAAACAAGCTCCCAATGAGAAACAGGTAGATGTTTTTATTTCAGTGCAAGAGCAATAGATTTCCAGATCACGCCATTGTACAAATAACACTGACCATTGCCCTGAGGTTTATATGGATTAGTAACACTAGTAGGTTTCCCTCGGCTGTTGAGAAAATGGCGGACATCTGCTGACATAAACGAAGCTCCTCTATCAGAATGGATGTATGCAGGCATACCAAATATTGCACACAATTGACTAAGACATCTTATAGCAGTCCGAGAGCTCATATCAGGGCATGCAAATGTGAATGGGAACCGAGAAAATTTGTCAATAACAGTCAGCAGACACTGATTCTTTGATGAGGATGGCAGTGGTCCTCCAAAATCAATACTAAGTCTTTCAAATGGGACCATTGCTTTGATCAAATGAGATGATTCAAGTTGATAGAACTGTGGCTTACACTGAGCACAAACTAGCCATGAGGAAGCTACCCTTTTTACCTCCTCCACAGAATAAGGAAGATTTCGCATCCTGATAAAATGCGCCATTTGTGTTATACCAGGGTGGCAGAGTGAACTGTGTACATTTAGTAAACTTTCTATACCCACAGCAGAGCAATACAACCTTGATAATGCATCAGCAGGGTTATTATCCCTGCCAGGCTCATACTGAATGTCAAAATTGTAATACACAAGTTCGATTCTCCACCTCTGTATTTTGTCAGTTTTTATTTTGCCTGATTGATTTGAGTCCAACATAAATCCACTAATTTCTGATTGATAATAAGAGTAAAATGACGCCCAGTCAGATAGTGACGCCATTTGCGAAGTGCTTCTACTATTGCACAAGCCTCCTTTTCAATAGCAGAATGTTACCATTAGCTAGGGCTAAGAGTCCTAGAAAAGAAGGCTACGGGTCTTCCTGACTGATTCAGAGTCGCTGCCACAGCATGCTCAGATGCATCCTTCTTTACCAAAAAAAAAAAGATAGTTTCATCAATGGATTGTACTACCGAGTTCTCAATTTCAGTTTTTGATAATTTGAATACCTCCTTAGCAGCTTCAGAGAGTAGAAACATTTTAAGCTGAATCAGAGGAACAACTTTCTCAGAGTAGTTTGCTATGAACTGTGAGTAGTATGAGAACATACCAAGAGCTCGACATAATGAAGCAATATCATGTGGAATGGGCAAGTCCCATAATGGCTAAAGATGTTCTGAATCGGATTTTATCTTCTCATCAGAGACAGTATAACCCAAGATATCTACGGATGAAACTGAAAACAAACACTTATCAAGATTAAAGGTCAAATTTGTCAGCTTAGTAGCCTCCATGAATCTTCCTAGGTTAGCATCACGCTCCACTTTAGTTTTCCCACAGACAGTAATATTGTAAAGATACACAACAGTATATGCTAGATCACTGTCAGCAATAAACTGGTTCATTATCCGTTGGAAACAAGCGACACCATTGGTTACCACACATGGTATCAGGGTAAATTGGTACAGTTGGAATTTGATGATAGGCAGACTTTAGGTCGATTGTGCAGAAGAATTGATACTGAGCCACTTTATTCACCAGATCATCAATTTTTGGAAGAGGGTAAGCACCAAACAGCGTAAATCGATTGATAGTCCGCGAAAAGTCTACAACCATTCTTTTCTTTTGTCACTCACTAGTTGTGACTAAAACTTGAGCTCTCCAAGGCGAATTGCTGGGTTCAATGACTCCTTTTGAGAGAAGCCTCTCAATTTCTGATGAGATGAGTCTTTTATCGGGTTCACTGTATTTTCTTGACTTAACAGCAATAGGTCTATAATCATCAGTCAGATTTGCAAAAAGAGCCGGAGGAGATATGATAAAAGTTACCAGCCCACACACATTCAGTGGAGGTCTGTTTCCATCAAATTTCAAGCTGACACTTTTATGTTGATTCATAAAGCTCTAACCCAATATAACATCCTTGCATAGATTAGGAAGCACAGAGAGCCTAACTCTGTGATAGTTATGGCCTGCCAATACAACATGCACCAAGCAGTAACCATGTATCTTAGTGTTAAGGATGTAGAAGCCATGGAGAAAATGCTAGATGCAGGGTGCACATGAAGATTTAACTGTGTAACATGTGATTCACTTACAAAATTCTCAGAGCTACCTGTATCTGTCAGAGCCTCAACTATCCTTCCATTCAATTTAATCTTAAGAGTAGCTTTAGAAAGAACACCTGAGGAAGCCACAGTAACAGTAGCCAATGTTGGTGATACAGTAGCAGCAGATATTCCAGCCTTATAAGACTTTCACACTTTCGCATAATGTCCCGTTTTGCCACACTGATACAAGTTGAGCTCTTCTGTGCTTCATCAAGAGCTCTAGCTTGGTTAAAGGCAGTAGTTAGGTCAAGTCTTCTATTCTCAAGGAGTCTCTGACGAATGACATTAGATGCACCATTGAACCCAGCAATTCGCCTTGGAGAGCTCAAGTTTTAGTCACAACTTATGAAAGCATCCCAGATTGCTTCCTCCTTACATTGTTCAGCACTGAAAGCTTTGTAGTTACAATCACCACACAGATTCTTCAGGGCCTGTAAGTATTCATCTAATGTTTCCCATTGTTGCTGTCGTTGGGTGGATAATAAATGCTTAGCATAAACTTCATTCTTAGACTTTACATTTAAATCCCGTAAAGTTGCAATAGTGACTCCATATGTGTCACAATCAGAAATATATTCAAACACAGATAGAACAACATAATTTGTAAGCAAATCCAGTTTGTTAGGAGAGGGTCCTTCAATAACAGTAAGAAAATTTGAGAAAGTCTTTAGCCAATGCTTCCATTCTTTCACAGCAGTATTCGAATTTGGAATGTCATCAAATTTTTCAGGTAGCAGGAATTTATCCATAATACTCCAGTTGAATCAACACCAGCATGCAAATATTTATGTAGAATAAATTGTAATAAGCCATAGTAGTATTTAAGACTTTATTCTACATAAATACAAGTACAAGCATCTGCAAATAAAATAAGAAATGGTAAGAGAATTAGAAATTATAATTACAATTAGAAGGTATACAATGAAAAAAAAATTAAAGACTACATTATGGGAATAGTATAACAGGGTGGAGCGAGGGGATTAGGAAGCCTCTCCTCTTTATTTTCTCTTCCCAAAGACTCAGAGTATGTTGTCTTGACTCAGCCACTCCCATTATAAGGGGAAAATGGTTCATGATTATATATAGATAGATAGTAATAGCTTTAAGGTATCAAGGTAGGTCTTTGGTTCCCGAGGAGTGACACACTGTAGTTCAGAATGTGTGTGAGAGCCATCCATATCATCATCCAACTTTCATGTCATTCCAGGGAAAAAGTTCACCATTTAATGAGCTGCATTTTAGCAAAATCTTGTAGACTCCCTCTTCCCTATTGCATGGTGGATGCACTTTATAGATGATTTAAAAGAAAATGTAGTAGATGGCACTCACTAGGCAGTTTTTTATAGCAGTTGCGTTGCTAGTAGGTATTGAGAGGATTTTTTTTTAATATGATTTTGTACATTCTAAGATCAGAAATCAGTAAGGATATGAAAAGGCATCCAAGCTGCCAACTTCATCTAAGCATGCTGTCAGTATTAGATTTGACTTTTTTTTTTAAGGGTGAAAATTTTTACAATAAATAAATTTTTGCTTATCTTGTATTGTCCGATTCTGCAACAAAATTTTTTAGTCTTTTTTTTAGAAAAAAATAAATGCCGTTAGAATAGTTAATAGTGAGAGAAGTAGACCTATTGAGAGGTGAAAGGTTAAGGGCAGAACCATTACAACCACCAGGCGTCTGCCCTCAAGCAAGTAGCTGAGTCAACAAGATCCCCAGAGATTCTTAACATTCCTCTATGCCAGGTGCTGGGGGCCATAAGCTGTAGACCTTCCATAAATAATAGCAAATATGAGGAAAGAAGAGGGCAAAAAGAGACATGTGGGGAGTGTTGTGGCTTGTCAAATGTAATGGCATAGCAAGAGATGTGTAATGAATACGCTAGAATATTCAGTGTAGATATAGGCATAAGGGAAGAACCGTCCTGAAGTAAGACTCAACCCGGAGCTGTCTGGACTAGCCCTAGTTGGATCCTAATACCTTCAGTCATAGTGTTCAACGGGCAGCTGGCGCCATGGCCAACCTACTAATCATATATATATATATATATATATATATATATATATATATATATATATATATATATATATATATATATATATATATATAGAGAGAGAGAGAGAGAGAGAGAGAGAGAGAGAGAGAGAGAGAGAGAGAGAGAGAGAGAGAGAGAGAGAGAGAGAGAGAGAGAGAGAGAGAGAGAGAGAGAGAGAGAGCAACGCTACCTTTGTTTCATTTTTTTTCCTCTGCCCTCATTCCTAATTTCTTTTCCTCTTAATCTTTCCTTTATGATCTTGCGATGATCTTTTCCTTCAGATATTGTCTTTCTTGTTTTCTTGCGATGATCTTTTCCTTCAGAAATTTTCATTCTTGTTTTCTTGCAAACACATCTGAGAGGTTTCATTTTCCTATGAGCATTCTTTGTAACTTTTGGAGTTCCAGAGGTGGATGGTCCTTGGCTGCCATCTCTCGCTTCAGTATTGACAGACACTCTAGTTCCTCTTTTTGGTAACATTTTTCGCTTTCTTGGACTGCTTAAAGTTTTTCCTTTATCTCTTTTTTCCTTCCTAATCTTACTTCTAGAAATTTTGCTCCTGGGATATTGTCATCTCAGATTTTTTCGAAGGTTGTTCAAAAACTCCAGGGCTTTTGGACCGCAGCGATATACTAACTGTTTTTCAGGGATAGGCACCAGGGTGCCCGACCTGTAGTGATGCCTGCAATAAATAAATAAACTAATAAATATGCTCATCACCTTCACATTATTTTAAGTGAGTACTAAATAACTTTGTTTGGGGGGTGGAATTGGAAAAAAGTCTTAGTTTAAGTCGTACCTGATGTTCAGTAACATAAAAGACACAATATCTACATCTCCATGGAACATGAGGACAACAAATCAAAATACAAAACAAAGATACTCAGGACCAGATAATGAGGGTGTTTTCCTCACCTTAATCCTCTGGCAAAGTTATTGTACGATAAATCTGTTTCTCCAGGGTTTCTTGAAGCCCAAATTTTTGCAATAACGTCTTTTTGTTTCAGCCTAAACGTAGCAGTGCTTTCATCTTCCCATTCGATAACGGCGGGATTAGTTCTTGGGTCAACGAGAAGACGCATCAAAAACTCCCAATTCTTAGGTCCACGTTCTGTTCATATACAGAATGAGAAGGATGAAGATCTATCGCCATCTTTGATAGTTAATTATACTTGGATATTACATCAGCTTTATGAATACACAAAAAAATTATTAGTTGCAATGTAGCAGTGAATAAACAAGTGACACACCGTTGAGTTTCAGAGTGAAAGAAGCGAGTTAATGTCTAGTGTGTAATGAGAAACAAGTGTTTTAGAATGATTGCAAAGTAGAGCTTATTTTGAGTCTGTGTTTAATACATTACATGTGGCAGAGACTTGGCATGCGAGAGAGGATGAAAGAAAAAATTAGAGTATGATGGCGATGAGGTGTCTGAAAAAGATGATGGGTGTTTTGATAATAGATGGAGTGACAAATTAAGAGGTGAGACAGAAAACAGGTATTGGAAGAACACCACTGCATAAATTAGACCAGAAAGTGCTAAGATGGTTTTGGGCATCTGGAAAGAATGAAAACGGAACGACTAGCAACGGACAGCAAAAGTATATGGAGTCAGGCCGAAAGGAAGAGCTAGAATGAGATGGATGGAAGGGGTGAAAACAGCACTGAGCACATGTGGCATACCTGTGAAGCAGGGAAAAGCCTACAAGAGATAAAGATGAGCGAAGAGAAATTTAAAATAGGTGACACGGGCCAAGGGGTATTTTTCCCCGCACCCACTCAGAACCATATACAGGAACGAGTGACCGGAGGTTGCCAAGGAAAATAAAAATAGAGGAGCAAGCCAGCTACGGCTGTCGACCCTCAAAAACAGAGGATTTGTGCCCTTTGATCCTGCGATTGACCCAAGTTGTGTGGTGGGGGAATTGTGGCGATCTTTAATCACCATGGAGTAAAGATGAGTGGTTGGGTGAATTGGCATCTTGTGAAAGTGTGCTTTGACTATGCTACCCCCCTAACAGGGGGAATTACGGTCAGTGTATATGTATTTTGATGACACTGCAAATATAGATAAGCAAGCTGAAAAGGATACACCTTAGTTGTTAACAATTGCAGTCTAATCAAAATTCTGTACATCAAAGGCATTCAATGCAGTTCAGTGTCAGACTTAGTACATTATACACATGTCCTCATATGGCCAAAATCAGACTTAGTACAATGGCTGAGGGAATTATAACCACGAACCTCTTTTTCTCTTCGACTTTAACTTTGTCAGTACTTCTGCAGGAGGTATGGGCAATGGACAGCTGTCTTCCCCACTGCTTTCTTGCGGTATACTTGCTTCTATGTCACTTGCTGAAGAATCCATCTCCTCCAGATCAAGACTTCTCATATCATCTGCTAGAAGTTGCGGTGTGGCAGGCATATGTACCGCTTGAGCCTGTGGGGTACTCTTAAGACTCTCGTCAGGGTGTTGAGAAGGTTCTTCGTGAATGTATTGGCTCAAAGACTGTGTCTCCTCTAGTGTTAGAGGTTCGTATAATAGCAAAGATTCCTCCAGATTAATTGGAAAACTGCTGGAACAACTCGGTTCAGCCACATTGAAGCAGCTACTTGTACTGGCCCCATCACCTGAAATATGAGGTTGATTCAGATACTGTATATCTACAGAATAAACTGACTCTCAGTATATAGAGACAAAAACTAAAAATAAAAAATAGAAGCTTATATGTACAAAAACAAAATCAGATACAAATTAGAAACGACATTCACCTGAGCCCTGTTGTTGAGACTTCAGACGTCGAATTTCCTTGAAGAACATGGGACCGCATTCACTGCCAGCAAGCAAGCAGAAATCTTGACACGTGAATGACAAGAGACTCGCACCGTCAATTGTTTTGAACTGCCACAAATCGACTTGGATGATATCGATGCTATATTTGCACATAACACTTAATGCCCATTCATAGCAATCCTGGGATGAAGAAAAAAAAACAATTTTTCTCACTCAGTTTCAACACGGCGGCCACAACCCAAGGGAAAACATAAACAAAAAGAATTGTTTTGGTTCTCTTTAATAGGAACCACTCGCTTACACGCATCATATAAAATAAGCAAGACTATGAACATTATCTACACGGTAGCATCTGCGACTTTGAGGCGTCAGGTCGAGGGTTCGCACCCCGCCACGGTCTGAGATTAGCAAGGGTATGCATTCAGGGTGACGATAACATCTGCCAAAACAAGTCCTTTGCAAGAAGGCAATTGTCCTAGCCCTTGATAGAAAAGGGTTCCTGTGACGTAAAACCAAATCAATACAAAAACTCACAATTGTTTTAATGCTCTTTTAACAACAGAATTCCATCTTGTTCCCATTAATCTTGTACTTTTGCCATTTCAATGGCAATTTTCCTTCAGTCATCGAATAGGCGACATAGCAAATTCTGCATCTATCAGGAACACTGTTCTGATATTCTCTAAGCCACCGTGAACAAGTGGTAACACTCCAAATTTGATGTGTCAGGTCGTGAGTTCGCGGTCTGCCACAGTCTGAGGTTAGAAAGGGCATTCACTCAGGGTAAAGTCAAAACAGCCTAAACTATATATCTTTGCAAAAAGGTACCATCCTAGCCCTTAATGGAAAAGGAAGTCCGTGACGTAAATCCGAGTCCGTGACGTAAATCCGGTCACATAACAGATTTTGTCTCTTTTAATGTATTTTGATCACAATTCTATCAATCCATCTCCACCCTCCATATGGATGAATTTTCCTTTCCTACTGTTTAATTCCAATATGGATGAATTTTCCTTTCCTACTGTTTAATTCCAATATGGATGAATTTTCCTTTCCTACTGTTTAATTCCAATATGGATGAATTTTCCTCTCCTACTGTTTAATTCCAATATGGATGAATTTTCCTCTCCTACTGTTTAATTCCAACATGGATAAATTTTCCTCTCCTACTGTTTAATTCCAACATAGATGAATTTTCCTTTCCTACTGTTTAATTCCAATATGGATGAATTTTCCTCTCCTACTGTTTAATTACAATATGGATGAATTTTCCCTCTCCTACTGTTTAATTCCAATATGGATGAATTTTCCTCTCCTACTGTTTAATTCTAACATGGATGAATTTTCCTCTCCTACTGTTTAATTCCAATATGGATGAATTTTCCTCTCCTACTGTTTAATTCCAATATGGATGAATTTTCCTCTCCTACTGTTTAATTCCAACATGGATGAATTTTCCTCTCCTACTGTTTAATTCCAATATGGATGAATTTTCCTCTCCTACTGTTTAATTCCAATATGGATGAATTTTCCTCTCCTACTGTTTAATTCCAATATGGATGAATTTTCCTCTCTTACTGTTTAATTCCAACATGGATGAATTTTCCTCTCCTACTGTTTAATTCCAATATGGATGAATTTTCCTCTCCTACTGTTTAATTCCAATATGGATGAATTTTCCTCTCCTACTGTTTAATTCCTCCTACAGTCGACTTTTTTTTATGACAGCGCTTCTTACAACTATATTTGCTACTGTTTTCAATTTCATGCTTTCTGTTTGACCTATCAAAACATTCACTGCAGGCCTCCCTGAGTGCCATACTACACATGCACACACAGACACACAAAAACACAACACACAGATAATATATATATATATATATATATATATATATATATATATATATATATATATATATATATATATATATATATATATATATATATACACGTGTGTGTGTGTGTGTGTGTGTGTGTGAGTGTGTGTGTGTGTGTGTTTGTGCGTGCGTGCGTGTGTGTGTGTGTGTGTGTGTGTGTGTGTGTGTGTGTGTGTGTGTGTGTGTGTGTGTGTGATTACCTATTTGTGCTTACGGAAAGAGCCCAAAGCTCGTATCTTCCCGTCTCCTGATCGGTTCCATTTTATACTTAGTGATACTTATCATACCCGTCCTTAAAACTATGGATTGAGATAGCATTAACTACCTCCTCGCTTAGCCAATTCCAATTATCAACTACTCTTACACTGAAAAAGTACTTCCTTACATCCTGCAAAGATGTTTTCTTACAAAGTTTCAAACCATGACCTCTAGTTCTAGAGCCAGCCAGATCAAAATATCGATCCCTATCCACTCTATCATAACCATGAAGGAATTTAAAGACTGTCACCATATCCCCCCCTCAATATTCTAGCTTCGAGTGATGGTAAGTCTAATTCCCTCAGCCTCTCATCACGACCGAGATTGCGTATTTCTGGCACCAGTTTCGTGGCATGACTCTGAACTTTTTCAAGCTTAGCTATGTGCTTTTTCAAGTGCGGATTCCAAAAGGGGGCTACATAATTAAATTTTGGCCTCACATAGGTTACATAAATATTTCTGAACATTTCCTTGTCCATGTGCCTGAAGGCTACCCTTACATTTGATAAGAATGCATATGCTGCCCTTACTACGCCATTTATATGTATTTCTGGAGACAAATCTGCCAGTATGTTTACTCCTAGATCTCTCTCATTTTCTGTCTCTTGAAGTTGTACTCCTGCCACCGAGTACTCAATCTTGGCCTTCTTGCACTTGTACCCATTTGCATTACCTTACATTCTGAAGTATTGAATTTCATTAGCCACTTTTCTGACCACTCATGCAGACTATTTAGATCTTCCTGAATTTCTCTACCATTGTTCTAGTTTCTTACTTTCTTCACAATCTTTGCATCATCTGCAAACATATTCATGAATGAATTCACAGACTTTGGTAGGTCATTTAAATATACAAGGAAAAAAAGTGGCACTAAAACTGAACCCTGTGGAACTCCACTACTAACTCTTCTCCATTCAGACACTGAGTGTCTTACTCTAACCCTCTGTTCCCTTCCTTCTAAGTAAGTTTTTATCCATTCCAAGACATTTCCACCTATTCTAGCCATTGCTTACAGCTTCCTAATAAGTCTCCCATGTGGAACAGTGTCAAACGCTTTCTGGAAGTTTAGGAATATGCAATCTGCCCAGCCCTCTCTTTCCTGTAAGATTCGGCTTACCTCATCATAAAATTCTAATAAGTTTGTTACTGTTGATCTACCTTCCCTGAAGCCATGTTGCCTCACTGACAAAAAGTTGAAGGATTCCAAGTGAAGAGAGATATGTTTCCTTAGTAGTTTCTCCATAACTCTGCAAACTATGCTGGTCAAGGAAACTGGTCTATAGTTCAGAGCCGTATCGCTCCTTCCCTTTTTGAGGATAGGTGTCACGTTTGCTTGTTTCCAGCATCTTGGAATCTCCCCTGACTCCAGTGAATTTTTAAATATGATACTTAGTGCCACTGATATTGAGTTTGCGCAATTTTTAAGTACATGAGGGGATATATCATCAGGTCCTGTGGCTTTATGAACATCTAACCCCATCAGCGCTTTGCATACCTCTGTGGCTGTAAGGTTGATGTTCTCTAATACTGGCCCTTGAGCTTATATCTCTGCAATCTGAGGGGGTGGGGTATTTTCTACTGTAAATACTGACTGAAACTCCTTGTTCAGTTCTTTGAAGATCTCTTCATCCGTCTCAGTGATGCTTCCATCCGCTCTCTTAAGCCTTAAAACCTGTTCTTTTACCTTCAGTTTTCCTCTGATAAAGCTGTGGAAAAGCTTGGGATTTTCTTTAGCCTTCCTGGTGATGTCCCTCTCATAGTCTCTCTTTGCCTCTCTTCTTTTACTTAGGTAGTCATTTCCTGCTCTTTTGTAGGTTTGCCAGGCATTTATGTTTTTTCTCCTCCTATACCTTTTCCAGAATTTGTCTCTCCACTTCTTAGCTTTTTTACATTCATTATCGAACCATTTCTCTCTGGCATGAATTACACCTACTTTGGTGACAGGTATGCAGCAATCTACTATCTTCCCATATTTCTCACAAAAGATGTCATACATTTCTTGTACAGATTTGTTGTAAAATAACGTTCCCCAGTCAATAACTGCAAAAAGCTCATTAATATTGATGTAATGTGTGTGTGTGTGTGTGTGTGTGTGTGTGTGTGTATGTGTGTGTGTGTGTGTGTGTGTGTGTGTGTGTGTGTGTGTGTGTGTGTGTGTGTGTGTGTGTGTGTGTGTGTGTGTGTGTGTGTGTGTGTGTGTGTGTGTGTGTGAGTGCGCGCGCGCGCGATAGTTTATACCAAGAGAAATACTTGTAGGAAACGAAAATGATTATACTGACCTAGAATGAATAGGAAACAATTGAGTTGGCGAATACTTTCGATACTTAAATGGTCATGATTACAGTCAGAGCTAAAGTTACAGAGGGAGATTCATACATACATATACATATACACATGGCCTTATTCTCCCTTATAAGGGTGGTGGCCGAGCCAAGAAACGCGCATACACCATGATCCACACATACCTTAACCAATCCTCAAAGCTCCATGGGGATAAAGGATTGCCACATTTCCCCCCCTTTCCACCTTGCTTGGGTCACCCACTAGGTATGATGGCAAGGATAGTCTACAAAGAGGGGCAACACCTGCAAGTGGTTTATCCCCACAGCTTTATCACATGGCAAATCCCCTCACACCGGTCCATCACAGTTCACTGAGCTAGCAGGTGCGAGAAATACCTTTGGCCTGTGTCATCTATATACAATCTTCCTCCACTCATTCCTATCTCTTACACACACTTTCCCTGCTCCACTGACATTCCACGTGCATTTAATGCCCTACTCACCCCATCCATTTCATTCTACGTCGTTTTCTTGACCTAACTCCACTCATTTCTGCACTCCACAATTTCTTCACTATTCGTTCATCATGAATTCTTTCTATGTGTCCAGATCAACTCAACACTCTCTGATCTAACCAATCCGACATTTTCTTTTCAACAACCGTTCTCTACCTGACATCCTCATTTCTTACTCTATCTATTCTGGATACACCAAGCATACTTCTAAAACACCATATCCATTACATTCAACTTGTTTATTTCATCCTCTCTTGCATTCCAAGTCTCTGCTCCATACAATGCTGTCGGCACAATCGCACCATATATCTATCTCAAATATCTATTTCGCATGACACTTTTCAACCCACCTAGACATTTACTTGCTTCCTTCACTCTATAATATATTTCTGAGTCCTCTCGTCCACTCCTTGGTACATGCGACCCCAGATACTTAAAACTCTCAACTTCTTCAAGCAACTCCCCAGTCACTCCTACATTCACTCTGCCAACATTAACACTCCTCGTGCGTCTCATGACTTTACTTTTACCAATATTCACCCGCAACTTCCTTCTTTCACACACCTTAACAAACTCAGTCACCAAATAGTTCAATTCATTCTCAGTAGCAGCCACTAGTACATTACCATCCGCAAATAGCAAATCCAAGGGGAGAGCAGATGTAAGATTAATCTGCTAACTGCTCAAATAGCTAATCCAAAGGGAGAACAGATGTAAAATTAATCTGTTTACTGCCAAAAATTTTAAATAAAAACGTCCATTACAGATTAATCAATCTATTTATTCTATTTACCTTGGCTGTTTCCCCATTTAATTGGGAGGTAGCCTACATCAAGAAAGGAAAACAAATAGGGGGATTACTTTGCTCTATGGGCAATGACGAGGGAGCTAGTGACCGTTCAGATGGCACTGCTGGAGTGCCACAGCCCATCCTCCCGGCTCTTCCACAACCTGTGTCGCTTCACAACTGCCAACTCCTCCTACTTCCCCTACCACAGGGCTACCTCTGTAAGATGCAGCCCCGTGGTAACAGCAGATGCCCATTAGAGCTGCTCACAATCGCTCGCCACTCATTCCTATTCCTAGCACGCTCGCTTGCTTCCCTCACATCCATCCTCCTATCATTCAGGGCTCTCCTTACTCCATCCATCCATCCAAACCTAGGCCTCCCTCTAGTATTTCTCCCATCAACTCTCGCATTCATCACCTTTTTCAGCAGCCTTTCATCATCCATCCTTTCCACATGGCCAAACCATCTCAGAACATTCATATCTACTCTGGCTGCAATTTCTCTCCTCACACCCGTTCTTGCTCTCACCACTTCATTCCTAACCCTATCCAATCGAGATACACCAATCATACTCTTCAGGCATTTCATCTCAAACACATTTAGTTTCCGTCTCTCACTTACTTTCATACCCCATAACTCTGATCCATACATCACAGTTGGCACAACCACTTTCTCATACAAAACTTTCTTAACATTCATTTCCAACCCTCTATTCTTCATCACTCCTTTCAATGCACCCAACACTTTACATCCTTCATTCACTCTGTGACACACATCTGCTTCCACTCCACCATTTGCAGCTATAACCGAGCCTAAATACTTAAACTGATTACTCAATATATTTTTTAAATCCCTAGAAAAAAAAGGCTTAAGATTACAGAATCAAGAGTAAATAAGCCCCACTGTATATCAAAATTGTTTTTCATTAAAGAGTTAAGAGCGGATTCAAGAAAACTCTTTCTATCTTATTAGATTTAAGGAGTACAAAATAATTATTTTGTGATTACAATGACTAAAATGTAAAAACACTAGACTATTGATATTTCCATTCCTTACATATGATTTATGTTCCCTTCTTCTTATATTCAATAATTTTAAAGTCTGTCTTATATAATATTTGTTACAAACACCACTAGCAATCTTATATATACCATTACAGTTGCAATCAGGGACATTTTTAATAAGTAATTCACGCATAGTAAAGTCATATGTAAATACATCATTAATTCCTTTTTTTTTCAAGGTTCTTGATATACTTATAAAATTGTAGAAATATGTCAATCTTAAAAGTGTTTTCATATTTTTCTGGAAAACCTTCTTTACTATGAAATCTTACTGGCTATACAACGGCAATCTTCAATGAATCAAGAAGGATAATATAGTATAAAACCAAAGCTAACAAGATATGGACATAGAAATTGACAAACTTTTCAGCACTGGTTCATTGGAGATTGTCGTTGTATAGCCAAAAAGAATTTTTTTTTTTATAAACCAATGCTAAAAAGAATTGGACATAGAAATTGACAAAATTTTCAGCACTGGTTCATTGGAGATTGTCGTTGTATAGCCAAAAAGAATTTTTTTTTATAAACCAATGCTAAAAAGAATTGGACATGGAAATTGACCAAAATTTCAGCACTGGTTTCTTGAAGATTGTCGTTGTGTAGCCAAAAAGAATTTTTTTTATAAATCAATGGTAAAAAAAATAGGACATAGAAATTGACAAAATTTTCAGCACTGGTTCATTGGAGATTGTCGTTGTATAGCCAAAAAGATTTTTTTTTTATCAACCAATGGTAAAAGTTGGTCTTTAAGCATACCAAGAACCTTAAAAAAAATCGAAAAGACATTTGACTTTCTGGCTAAACAACGACAGTCTTCAGTGAACCAAGAAGAATAATATAGTATAAAACCAATGCTAAAAATGAAATGGACATGGAAATTGACAAAATTTTCAGCACTGGTTCATTGAAGATTGTCGTTGTATAGCCAAAAAAAATTTTTTTTTATACACAATGCTAAAAAGAATTGGACATGGAAATTGACAAAAATTTCAGCACCGGTTTTTTGAAGATTGTCGTTGTGTAGCCAAAAATAATTTTTTATAAACCAATGGTAAAAAAAAAATAGGACATAGAAATTG
>JAXCGZ010011761.1:35000-42500 GCA_037179515.1 Halocaridina rubra
CTTCGCATTAACGAGGTCGAGAGACCGGTTCCCGTCCAAGACCGAGTTTAAGCTGTTTACTGGCAGGTACTGCTGTGGTTGGGCACCACAGTGGGGGGGTTGGGGATTGCTCCGGCTGACGAATACCCATTGTATAATGGAACTAAAGGTTTATTATTATTATTATTATTATTATTATTATTATTATTATTATTATTATTATTATTATTATTATTATTATTATTATTATTATTATTATTATTATTATTATTATTAACAATAATAATAATAATAATAATAATAATAATAATAATAATAATAATGGTAGTAGTAGTAGTAGTAGTCGTAGTAGTAGTAGTAGTAGTAGTAGTAGTAGTAGAAGTAGCTGTTGTTGTTGTTGACTTTTAGTACATAAATATGAACAAACAGACATCTATCCTGCTTACAACACAATCATAGTAATATATATATATATATATATATATATATATATATATATATATATATATAAATATATATATATATATATATATATATATATATATATATATATATATATATATATATATAATATATATATATATATATATATATATATATATATATATATATATATATATATATATATATATATATATATATATATATATATATATATATATATATATATATATATATATATTTACACACAAACACACACACGCACAATGCAGCCTTATCTGCTATCATAAAGGAATATTAAAAAATCGTAAAATTCGTTATGAAATAACATGATGTAACATACCTGACGAGAAATATTTGGGGGTCATAGCAGGGGAAATTCCCGGTTGAATACCTGAGCTATGGAGAAGTGGGGGGGGGGAGATATTGCAGGTGGGAGGATATTTTCTGTAAAGAGTGCAACACCGGGACAGACTAGAAAAGTACCCTCATTAGGCCCGGGCACGAAGAAAATGTTTGTTTGTTTGTTTCGGTTTTAAGTCACGGACTCCCTTTTCTACCAAGGGCTAGGACGGTCGCCTTCTTGCGAAGGACTTGTTTTGGCAGATGTAATCGCTACCCTGAGTGCATGCCCTTATTAACTTCAGACTGTGACGGGGCGCGAACTCTCGACCTGATGCCTCAGAGTCGCGGACGCTACCGCTTGAGCCACGGTGACTATATTAAGACGAAAAAAAAAATGTTGTGACCTGACGCCTCAGAATCGCGGACGCTACCGCTTGAACCACGGTGACTATATTAACACGAAAAAAAAGAAAAATGCTGTGGACAAGGCAGAGATGAGGTAATGATACACAAAGGAAAAAGAACAGACTGAAAGAATAGTCAAAGTACTGAGGACCTAGGATTAGGCTCTGAGATGGCGATAGAGCCACTTTTAGAAAGGATGGGAGGTCATATGAATTAGGAAATCCCATTGCGTCACTTTTAGATCAAAACGAATCTGTACAATATGTTGCAACTGGTATGTTAAGAGGTGGGGGTGCTTCCAGTTTGAATTCTGGTGAAAAGTATTTGTTTATCGTTTTCTTATATCTTCCTTGTCCTTTGACCGCTACTTTTTCTTGGTCTAAATGTTTCCTTGGTGCCAGGGTTTGAAGAGGACAATTTTATGTTTTGCCTATCCTGTTGTTGTTCCGGTTTTACGTCACGGACTCCCCTTTCTACCAAGGGCTAGGACGGTTGCATTCTTGCGAAGGACTTGTGTTGGCAGATGAAATCGTTACCCTGAGTGCATGCCCTTGCTAACTTCAGACCGTGACGGGGCGCGAACCCTCGACCTGACGCCTCAGAGTCGCGGACGCTACCGCTTGAGCCACGGTGACTACATTGCCTGTCCCGTTGTCATACTAATAAAAATGTAGGTATTTCAATATCCAATTTATTAATCTATAGACAAGGGTCAAAATCTCCCTTAAAAATTGGTTGGTCAAGTCAAAGTCAAACCTTAATAGAAAAAGGAGTCCGTGACGTAAAACCGGATTATCATAATCATTATATTATTAAGTCATTAGGAAATTAATCTTATTTTTTATATAAGCTATCTCTACATAATAGTCACCGTGGCTCAAACGGTAGCATCCGCGACTCTGTGACGTCAGGTCGAGGGTTCGCGCCCCGTCACGGTCTGAGATTAGCAAGGGCATGCACTCAAGGCAACGATTACATCTGCCAAACCAAATTCTTCGCAAGAAAGCAACCGTCCTAGCCCTTGGTTGAAAAGGGAGTCCGTGACGTAAAACCGGAACATATGGTATCTTTACATTATTAATCCAAAAACAGGATTAGCTGAGAGGGTCGAGATTAGAAAGCGGGTTGAAGTTAGCAAGGGCATGTACTCAGGGTAATGATCACACTTGCCAAAACCAAAGTGCTTCGCAAGAAGGCACCGTCTTAACCCTTAGTAGAAAATGGAGTTCGTGACGTAAAAGAGATCACAGTGCATTAGAGTCGAGGTTAGAAAATGAACCCCGATTGTAAAATTTCTGTAATAATCATGAAACGGAACTCAATCAAAGAACGCCTGAGTAAAGGTCATATAATCCTCATGCGTTGACAGATTTCGAGTAAAGTAATTAAAAGGTATTTACATTTTCTGCAATTGGTCAAAAATTTAAATTATTTTGCAATTACTTAAACACACACACACACACACACACACACACACACACACACACACACACACACACACACACACACACATATATATATATATGAATAATTTTTTTTACCCCGACCGGGACTCGAACCTAGGACTTATAATTACTAAGTCATATATATATATATATATATATATATATATATATATATATATATATATATATATATATATATATATATATATATATATATATATATATATATATATATATATATAACAAACGTTAATAATAGGTGAGCGATATAAAATTTCGTCTAAAAATAAAATACTTTAAAGTTTTCAAGAGTAAAGGGGGGTTTACACGGTCAAACGGTTCGTCGAACGCGGTTCGACAGACAAGTGTTTGAAGTGATGTTCGAACGTGTGAAAGGGGTATTTGGTTGTCGAACACGTTCGACAAATGTGTTCGACAACCAAATACCCCGTTCACTTGTACGAACATCACTTCAAACACTTGTCTGTCGAACCGCGTTCGACGAACCGTTTGACCGTGTAAACCCCCCTTAATAGTAAGCATAAGAGATCCAGTAAGCTGAATAAATACAAACAAACAAACTTCTACGAGGACTGGAAACAATCACTCATATCACAAAATAATTTGTAACTGTGTGCTCTGTGTTTGTAGAAACAAACGAGCCTTTTCAGTCACAGACTGAAAAGACTAACCTAACCTAACTTATCACAATATATGTAGTAGCAGTGTCTGTGTTTGTAGAAACAAACAACCTTTTCAATCACAGACTAACAAAGCATACCCTACCCTAACCTAACCTATCACAAAATAAATAGTATCTGTCTGTCTGTGTTTTTGTAGAAACAAATAACCCTTTTAGTCACAGACTGAAAAGGATAACCTAACCCAACCTATCACAATATATGTAGTGACAGTTTGTCAGTATGTTTGTGTAAATAAACAACCCTTTTCAGTTACAGACTGAAAATGCTTACCTAACCTAACCTATCACAAAATAATTTGTAACTGTCTGTCCGTGTGTTTGTAGAAACAAACAACCCTTTTCAGTCACAGACTAACAAAGTATAACCTAACCTAACCTATCACAATATATGTAGTGACAGCTTGTCAGTATGTTTGCGTAAATAAACAACCCTTTTCAGTTACAGACTGAAAATGCTAACCTAACCTAACCGATCACAAAATATATAGTAACTGTCTGTGTGTGTTAGTATAAACAAACAACCCTTTTCAGTCATAGAATGAAAAGACTAACCTAACCTATCACAAAATAAATAGTATCTGTCTGTCTGTGTTTTTGTAGAAACAAACAACCCTTTCAATCACAGACTAACAAAGCATAACCTAACCTAACCTATCACAATATATGCAGTGACAGTTTGTCAGTATGTTTGTATAAATAAACAACCCTTTTCAGTTACAGACTGAAATGGCAAACCTAACCTAACCGATCACAAAATATATAGTAACTGTCTGTGTGTGTTAGTATAAACAAACAACCCTTTTCAGTCACAGACTGAAAAAGCCTAACCTAATCTATCAAAAAACAAATAGTAACTGTGTCTGTGTTTGCATAAACCAAAAAAAACTTTACAGTCACAGACTGAAAAGGCTAACCTAACCTAACCTGTCACAATATATGTAGTACCAGTTTGTCTGTGTGTTTGCATAAACAAACAAAAAAACCTTTACAGTCATAGACTGAAAAGGCTAACCTAACCTAACCTTTCACAATATATGTAGTAACAGTTTGTCTATATGTTTGTATAAACAAACAACCCTTGTCAGTATATGACTAAAAAGGTCAAGCTGACCTTACCTGACCCAACATGACCTAACCTATTAGGCCGCTTTCACAACAAAGTGGCAAGTTGCATGCCACGTGGCACGCCACTTGAAAACGAACATACGGAAGTATATGAAATTTTTCACACCAAAGTGGTGTTACAGCTGGGAATTAAATTCTAACATAAAATACACTATTAAGAGAATTAGTAAAATATTATTGCTACTGAATTACTCCATTTTTTATAATTATTTTGTATTTTTATTTTATCCTTTCTTGTTGCTTTGCAATGGAAGTTTATCACTGGTATATTTTATGTGTTTTGTGAAAGTTGTGTTGAAAGTAATTTTTTTCTGCTGCCTTTGATAAAAATGCTTAAGAAATCGAATAAAAATTCTTCTTTGATATTTATAAAGCATTATTTTTTTCCAGTTTTAAGCAGATGCATATACAGGCTTCCATGGGTTCAAAATTTTATTATTATTATTGTTATTATTATTATTATTATTATTATTATTATTATTATTATTATTATTATTATTATTATTATTATTATTATTATTATTATTATTATTATTATTATTCCCCCTGAGGGAGGGGGTAAGAATACTTCTTCCGTGTTCCCCTGCATGTCGTAAAAGTCGACTAAATGGGGCAGAGCGAGGAGACAGGGAATCCTCTTTTCTGTGTTTTCTTCCCGCAATGAGTCAAAGTATTTACCTTGACTCAACCACCCCCCTTCAAAGGGGGATTATGGCTCTTGTATATTGATAGATTGATTATTATTATTATTATTATTATTATTATTATTATTATTATTATTATTATTATTATTATTATTATTATTATTATTATTATTATCATTATTATTATTATTATTATAGTAAATAATATACAATTATACGGATACTTTCCTGACACAAGACATACATAATTATACTGAATATAATAGTGTGTGCAGCATCCTGATGAATAATAACAAATAATGAATAAACATTACTGCGCAAAATATTTCTTAATATTTACATTTCATATTGTTGTGCGTATGTATGTATATATATATATATATATATATATATATATATATATATATATATATATATATATATATATATATATATATATATATATATATATATATATATATATATATAATAACAAAGTCATGCATGTATATATTTAGTTCATTACTCGAGGTTCTCATATATCTGAAGTTTATTATATATGGGTGTTAAGGGGGGTTTACACGGTCAAAAGGTTCGTCGAAGCGGTTCGACAAACAAGTGTTTGAAGTGATGTTCGAACGTGTGAACGGGGTATTTGGTTGTCGAACACGTTCGACAAACGTGTTCGACAACCAAATACCCCGTTCACAAGTTCGAACATCACTTCAAACACTTGTCTGTCGAACCGCGTTCGACGAACCGTTTGACCGTGTAAACCCCCCTTTGCACTAGGCAAGTTTGACGCGGCCTTGAGACGCCGTTATTATCCACCTATTAATCATTCCAGGTGAGGGAAGAAATGATTAAAAAGTCTTGGAAGGATGTGGATTCACGCTTGGCTTGCACATAGAATGTCACGAAGAATGATTCCCGAAGACTTAGCTAGAAGATTACACTCCTGATTAGAACACACAGTGCCCATAGTTCGACTCCCGAATTCTTCTCCCGAATCTCATCCGGTAGTAATGAGGCAGAAGGTAGTGACGTCCATTGGATGGCATCATTTAACGGGGGGATTAAACGGTCAAACGGTTCGTCAAATGCGGTTCGACAGACAAGTGTTTGAGGTGATGTTCGAACGTGGGAACGGGGTATTTGGTTGTCGAACACGTTCGACAAACGTGTTCGACAACCAAATACCCCGTTCACAAGTTCGAACATCACTTCAAACACTTGTCTGTCGAACCGCGTTCGATGAACCGTTTGACCGTGTAAACCCCCCTTAACGGGATTTTGTTTCTGATAGCACGTGAGTTTTAGTGGTGAAGCTTTCCCACTAAGCTCAGAGGGGCCCGGGAAAGACACAAGTCACCATATGATGGAATATGAGCGGGAGTTTCCCCGTCATGAGTCTATACAGGAAATATTTCATTTACTTTCCTTAGGGAATTCTCCTGTATTACCTTGACTCAGAGGTGGCCCAGATGTGTAAGATAAGCTTGTATGCTAAGCATGCATACACACACACACACACACACACACACACACACACACACACACACACACACACACACACACACACACACACACACACACACACACACACACACACACACACACACACACATTCAAGTTGAAGAAATAAACTTGGCTATAGAAAGTGAGTTCAAGGAATTTCTTGTTGCTCGCATAAGTACTGGGTCAGAGAGTATTATAATAACTGTTGTATATAACCCACCAAGGAACCAGAATAGGCTTGAAGTTTATGAAGAAAGTCATATAGGTACTATTGAAGTCATAAACTCAGTTGTTAACATGGCACGGGGAAAAAATGTGGGATTTTGATTATGGGAGATTTTATTCATAAAGAGATAGATTGGATAAATCTTGACCCACACAGTGGTGAGGAGTCATTCGGGGAAGATTCCAAGATTGTGTACAAGGGAATTTCCTACACCAACATGTAATGGAACCAACGAGGGACAGGGGTGGGATGAATCATCGCTACTTTATCTAGTATTCACAGATAACGTGTTGGATATTGAAAAAAATGAGTATGAACCACCAATTGGAAAGAGTGACCACTGTGTGTTGTTGATGGAGTATACCACTGAAATATTCTGCCTGAGAGTAGAGGCACCGAGGACATGAGGAGGAACTATCCGAAAGGAGATTACATCAATATGAATGAGCTTTTTGCAGTTATTGACTGGAGAACCTTATTTTACAACAAATCTGTACAAGAAATGTATGACATCTTTTGTGATAAATATGGGAAGATAGTAGATTGCTGCATACCTGTCACCAAAGTAGGTGTCATTCATACCAGAGTGAAATGGTTCGATAATGAGTTTAAAAGAGCTGTGTGCCAGAAATACGCAATCTCAGTTATGATGAGAGGCTGAGGGAATTAGACTTACCATCACTGGAAGCT
>JAXCGZ010011761.1:47500-68634 GCA_037179515.1 Halocaridina rubra
AGTGAGTGAGTGGTTTCCAGTGAGTGTGGGACTGAGACAGGGATGTGTGATGTCACCATGGCTGTTCAATTTGTATATTGATGGAGTTGTAAGAGAGGTGAATGAGCGAGTGCGTGGTCGAGGTTTGAGAATGGTAGATGGGGATGATAACGAGTGGGAGCTGAATCAGTTGCTGTTTGCAGATGATACTGTGGTGGTGGCAGATTCAGAGGAAAAGCTGTGTCAGTTAGTGTCAGAATTTGGAATGGTGTGTGAGAGAAGGAAGCTGCGAGTGAATGTGGGAAAGAGTAAGGTTATGAGGTGTACAAGAAATGAGGATGGCGCTGGATTGAATGTTATGTTGAATGGAGAGACACTTGAGGAGGTTAATCAGTTTAAGTATTTAGGCTCGGTTATAGCTGCAAATGGTGGAGTGGAAGCAGATGTGTGTCACAGAGTGAATGAAGGATGTAAAGTGTTGGGTGCATTGAAAGGAGTGATGAAGAATAGAGGGTTGGAAATGAATGTTAAGAAAGTTTTGTATGAGAAAGTGGTTGTGCCAACTGTGATGTATGGATCAGAGTTATGGGGTATGAAAGTAAGTGAGAGACGGAAACTAAATGTGTTTGAGATGAAATGCCTGAGGAGTATGATTGGTGTATCTCGATTGGATAGGGTTAGGAATGAAGTGGTGAGAGCAAGAACGGGTGTGAGGAGAGAAATTGCAGCCAGAGTAGATATGAATGTTCTGAGATGGTTTGGCCATGTGGAAAGGATGGATGATGAAAGGCTGCTGAAAAAGGTGATGAATGCGAGAGTTGATGGGAGAAATGCTAGAGGGAGGCCTAGGTTTGGATGGATGGATGGAGTAAGGAGAGCCCTGAATGATAGGAGGATGGATGTGAGGGAAGCAAGCGAGCGTGCTAGGAATAGGAATGAGTGGCGAGCGATTGTGACGCGGCTCTGATGGGCATCTGCTGTTACCACAGGGCTGCATCTTACAGAGATAGCCCTGTGGTAGGGGCAGTAGGAGGAGCTGGCAGTTGTGAAGCGACACAGGTTGTGGAAGAGCCGGGAGGATGGGCTGTGGCACTCCAGCAGTGCCATTTGAACGGTCGCTAGCTCCCTCGTCATTGCCCATAGAGCAAAGTAATCCCCCTATTTTGTTTTCCTTTCTTGATGTCGGCTACCCCCCAATTAAAGGGGGAAACAGCCAAGGTATATGTATGTATGTATCTATCAAAGTCAATATTTATAATTCTCTTTATTATTATTATTATTATTATTATTATTATTATTATTATTATTATTATTATTATTAATATTATTATTATTATTATTATTATTAAAAAGTTAAAGGTAAAGTTTGCGGTTTTAGCCCTCCTATCAGAGGCATCGCCCCCGCTCTGGCGGGCGTCAGCCGGTGCAAGCCCCAACCCCCCATTGTGGTGTTCAGCCACAGCAGTGACCTTCCCAGTAAATAGCTTAAACTCTCGGTCCTGAACGGGAACCGATCTGTCGACCTCGCGAATGCGAGGCGAGCGCGTTACCACTGTACTAGCCAGAAGGCTATTATTATTATTATTATTATTAATTATTATTATTATTATTATTATTATTATTATTATTATTATTATTATTATTATTATTATTATTATTATTATTATTATCCCTGCGTGTCGTAAAAGGCGACTAAAAGTGGACGGGGCGGGGGGACTGGGAATCCCCCCCTTGTACCAACCTCCTGTGAGTCGTCAAAGAAGAAGGGGAGTGGGGGGGAGAATAACTTCTCCCCAAACTGTTTTCCTTTTTTGATGTCGGCTACCCCCCAATTTAAGGGGGAAACAGCCAAGGTATATGTATGTATGTATGTATTACTGTAATAATAATAATAATAATAATAATAATAATAATAATAATAATAATAATAATAATAATAATAATAATAATATATAATAACAATAACAGTAATAATAATAATAAGTATTATTATTATTATTATTATTATTATTATTATTATTATTATTATTATTATTATTATTATTATTATTATTATTATTACTATTATTATAATTATTATTATTATTAATATTATTATTATTATTATTATTATTATTATTATTATTATTATTATTATTATTATTATTATTATTATTATTATTATTATTATTATTATTATTATTATTATATTCCCCCTGAGAGAGGGGGGCTAGAATATTTCCTCCGTGTTCCCCTGCCTTGATTCTGCTACTCCCCTTATAAAGGGAAAAATGGCTCATGTATATAGATATATTATTAAAATTATTATTATTATTATTATTATTATTATTATTATTATTATTATTATTATTATTATTATTATTATTATTATTATTATTATTATTGTAGTCACCGTGGCTCAAGCGGTAGCGTCCGCGACTCTGAGGCGTCAGCTCGAGGGTTCGCGCCCCGTCACGGTCTGGGTTAGCAAGGGCATGCAGCCAGGTTAACGATTATATCTGCCAAAACAAGGCCTCCGCAGAAGGCAACCGTCGTAGCCCTTAGTATAAAAGGGAGTCCGTGACGTAAAGCCGGAACCGGAATTATTATTATTATTATTATTATTATTATTATTATTATTATTATTATTATTATTATTATTATTATTATTATTATTATTATTTTGAAGACAAAATAAAAAAAACACTTAAAATGCTAATAACATATAATCTGAAGCATTAAAGCTTCAAATCTGAGAGACAGTGAACATCTTCTCATGTGATTTGTTTGTTTGTTCATGTGTGTTTGTATGCGTCTGTGCGTTCGCGAGCATGGTGAATGTGCTTAAGAGATTATAATAATCAGCGCTTCTCAGACATAGTGACTCCTCTCCTTGTATTCTGCTCAAGGTCAACCTTGATGGCATCATTCCTGTAAATTTCCAAAGACTTAAAACTAATTAAGATAAAAAAAAAGTACAAAAAACCTCAACTATATAAATAGCAAAAGTAACATCCCCCTCACACACACACACACACACACACACACACACACACACACACACACACACACACACACACACACACACACACACACACACACACGCACACACACACACACACACACACACACACACACACACACACACACACATAAATGCGGGGAATAGTTAACTCCGAAAGTAAAATAGGAAAATAAGAACCTCTGTACGATATATACGTTTTAAGAACACTGAGGGAGAGAGAGAGAGAGAGAGAGAGAGAGAGAGAGAGAGAGAGAGAGAGAGAGAGAAGAGAGAGAGAGAGAGAGAGAGAGAGAGAGAGAGAGAGAGAGAGAGAGAGAGAATATCTATACCTAGCAGTACCAGTTTCTTCTTGTCGGTAGATAGGTATGTCCATGACTATGCATTATAATGAATTTCATGAGCTACAAGTTTAAACGCGTTTAATATTATGAAAATATATTATTGAAGTAATAAGACCATTAAGTGATTCTCTCTCTCTCTCTCTCTCTCTCTCTCTCTCTCTCTCTCTCTCTCTCTCTCTCTCTCTCTCTCTCTCTCTCTCTCTCTCTCTCTCTCTCTCTCTCTCTCTTTAGATTATTACGACATCTGTGATAGCAAACGCGATACTAGGAAAACTTGAAAGCTACAGTTCTATATATAAATATCCGCTTTCTTATAATCGCATTCATTTGTTAGTTTTTATGTAATTAAATAAATAATCTTTATGCAGTTAAATAGATAATTTTTATGTAATTAAATAAATAATTTTTATGTAATTAAATAAATAATTTTATGCAATTAAATAAGTAATTTTTATGCAATTAAATAAGTAATTTTTATGCAATTAAATAAATAATTTTATGCAATTAAATAAATAATTTTTATGCAATTAAATAAATAATTTTTATGCAATTAAATAAATAATTTTTATGCAATTAAATAAATAATATTTATGTAATTAAATAAATATTTTTTATGCAATTAAATAAATAATTTTTATGCAATTAAATAAATAATTTTATGCAATTAAATAAATAATTTTTATGCAATTAAATAATTATTATGCAATTAAATAAATAATTTTTATGTCATTAAATAAATAATTTTTATGCAATTAAATAAATAATTTTATGCAATTAAATAAATAATATTTATGTAATTAAATAAATAATTTTTATGCAATTAAATAAATAATTTTTATGCAATTAAATAAATAATTTTATGCAATTAAATAAATAATTTTTATGCAATTAAATAATTATTATGCAATTAAATAAATAATTTTTATGTCATTAAATAAATAATTTTTATGCAATTAAATAAATAATTTTATGCAATTAAATAAATAATTTTATGCAATTAAATAAATAATTTTATGCAATTAAATAAATAAATTTTTTTGCAATTAAATAAATAATTTTTATGTAATTAAATAAATAATTTTATGCAATTAAATAAATAATTTTTATGCAATTAAATAAATAATTTTATGCAATTAAATAAATTTTTATGCAATTAAATAAATAATTTTTATGTAATTAAATAAATAATTTTTATGTAATTAAATAAATAATTTTATGCAATTAAATAAATAATTTTTATGCAATTAAAAATTAATTTTTATGCAATTAAATCAGTAATTTTCATGCAATTAAATAAATAATTTTTATGTAATTAAATAAATAATTTTTATGCAATTAAGTAAATAATTTTTATGCAATTAAATAAATAATTTTATGCAATTAAATAAATAATTTTTATGCAATTAAATAATTATTATGCAATTAAATAAATAATTTTTATGTCATTAAATAAATAATTTTTATGCAATTAAATAAATAATTTTTATGCAATTAAATAAATAATTTTATGCAATTAAATAAATTTTTATGCAATTAAATAAATAATTTTTATAAAATTAAATAAATAATTTTTATGTAATTAAATAAATAATTTTATGCAATTAAATAAATAATGTTATGCAATTAAATAAATAATTTTAATGCAATTAAATAATCCTTATGCAATAAAGCAAATAATTATATAGAATAAAATTTATTTAACATCCTGGAGGTGAATTATCATTGCCCAATCACACTCATGCTGGATCAGCTTTATTAAAAAACCATAGAAAATATTTTGTCGTCGCCATTGAGATCTTTAAGGATTCCGATAGAGTGTAGCACAAGGCTCTGCCAGCCAAACTTTCTGCCTAGGTACGAAGGGCAGACTAGCCACCAGGTGCAGGAGTCTAAGTCTTATGTGTACCTTTTGCACAGAAACTCACGTGGAGGACATTGATTTTCATGTGTTTTATTGAGTTTTTTTTTCTGCTGTTCTACTTTATTATTATTATTATTATTATTATTATTATTATTATTATTATTATTATTATTATTATTATTATTATTATTATTATTATTATTATTATTATTATTATTATTATTATTATTTCCTCACCTTAAATCTGTTTTCCTCCTACTTATATATATTTTAACCTTGCTCTTAACTATTATGTAAATGAAAATAAAATTTTTGAAATTATATATGAATTTGATTTCCACGTTTCTTACTGATCGTTTCATAAATGAGGTTGTCTAGCTCATTCCCAGATACCAGTGGTGTTCCACAGGGCTGTACTTCATCAATTATGTCTTCCAGAACCCACACTCTCTTCTCTAGGCCTTTGCCGTCGATTCTACCCTTCATGTTTGCTCTGACTACTTCTCATCAACGGCTGCTTTGCTTAAAATCTAATGCCTCCATTTTTTTTTATTCCTTTACCTTCTCCTGCTGACAGCCCGACTGTTTTCGAAAATAACTAAAAATTAACCCTTCAAGTCTATTAAATAAAACATTTTCTGTGACACCGGGACAGGCAAAAAAAAAAACCTGCCCTCATCAACAAAGGCCCGGGCACAAAGAAAACATTAGGACAAAGGAAGAGGAAAAGCTTATGGACAAGGTAGATATGAGGTAATGATACACAAAGGAAAAGGGGAGACTGAAAGAATAGTCAAAGTATTGAGGACCTAGAGATATGACAGGATTAGGCCTTGAGATGCCGATAGATCCTATTTTTTGAAGGAAGATAGGTTATAAGAATTAGGAAAGACAGAAGGATAAGAGTTATTAGGATTACAGATATCATCTAACTTTGCTAAGAGGAATAAAAAATTATTCATATTGTTTATATTGCATCTAGAACCCAGCCACTGAGGGGGGCAAGCCAACCTCAACTTGGTGCCGGTCCCAAGCCCGGGGAGATGGGGAGGTTTGGCGGCAGGAAGGGCATCCGGCCATAAAAATTTTGCCAAAATCAAAATATGGCCAGTACAGATAACTGGCCAGAAACATCGATCCCACATAAAAGTGGGATAAGATGTAGACGAAGAAGAAGAAGAGTTTATATTGCATTTAGAAACTTGAGAGTTAGATTTTGCTATTATCATGGCCTTTCTTCATCTCAGTTGCTAAAAAAAAGTCTTATCTGTCCCTGCTAAGGATACAACTGTCATGTCTGGAGTGCTTCTTCATACACATATCCTATTGATGGCGTCAAATCTAAGGCTATCAGACACGTCAACGATACTGCCTTTACTTCGAATCTCGTTTCACTTTCTCTTCGTCGGATGGTGACATCTCTTTCTCCTTTTTTTATCTATAATACTTCCATCGCTGTTCTGAAAAGTTGGCAAATTGCATCCCTCCACACTGGCGAGGCACGTGTACCACACGCCAAACGGCCTCGTCACAAAGATACTGTGTGATGATTTGTAGCTCACTGATTGGTCGATGCTGTGATTGCTTCATTCCTTCTACTCCCAGCCTCTGAAACTCTCTCCCTGCTTTTGTCTTCCTTAACTCATATGACCTACCTTCTTTATATATATATATATATATATATATATATATATATATATATATATATATATATATATATATATATATATATATATATATATATATATATATATATAAAGGAATTAATCTTCCGTCACACCAGGATGTTGTCCAGCCATACTTTCAAGGTTTCATTACTTAGACTATCCTTCCAGCTTGTTTTTTTTTATTATTATTTATCATTCCTTATTTCTACCTTGTCTTTAAGCTGAGTTCTTGGCAACCTGGCACGATTAGGGACATTTTCTTTGCCCGTCCCGGGATCATAGAATATATTAGAAGTAGAGAGCTGTGGTAAGATAGGCGTTAGAGCTGAAAAGCAACACTGGAACTATAGCTTCAATGCTGCCACAGAATTTATAAGAATTCAAAGTAGGTACTAATACCATTTCTACTACTACTACTACTACTACTACTACTACTACTACTACTACTACTACTACTACTACTACTACTACTACTACTACTACTACTACTACTACTACTACTACTACTACTACTACTACTACTACTACTACTACTACTACTACTACTACTACTACTACTACTACTACTACTACTACTACTACTACTACTACTACTACTACTACTACTACTACTACTACTACTACTACTACTACTACTACTACTACTACTACTACTACTACTAATAATAATAATAATAATAATAATAATAATAATAATAATAATAATAATAATAATAATAATAATAATAATAATAATAATAATAATAATAATAATAATAATAATGTTCCGGTTCCGGTTTAACGCCACGGACTCCCTTTTCTACTAAGAGAAATAAATTATAGGAAATAAAGAGCAAGGGAAATTTAGTAAAACTAACAGTCTCCAACGTTATGGCATAAAGAGCTTACAGTGATATTATATAGATAAAACTCTTTCAAAACCAGCAATCACGTATGGTGCAGCGATTTTACTTGTCTTGTAAAGGAGGGTTTACACGGTCAAACGGTTCGTCGAACGCGGTTCGACATACAAGTGTTTGAAGTGATGTTCGAACGTGTGAATGGGGTATTTGGTTGTCGAAAACGTTCGACAAACGTGTTCGACAACCAAATACCCCATTCACACGTTCGAACATCACTTCAAACACTTTTCTGTCGAACCGCGTTCGACGAACCGTTTGACCGTGTAAACCCCTCTTAAAGGAATCAAACAAACAACAAAATATGCTGCGAAAATAGGAATACTTTGATGGTTGCGCAATGTGACTGGACTGAACAGGACTGGAAATGAGAGGGTAGGAGCAGCAAGACAGTGAGTATCAACTCAACAGGACTGGAAATGAGAGGATCGGAGCAGCAAGACAGTGAGTATTGGACTCAAGAGGACTGGAAATGAGAGGATAAGAGAAGCAAGACAGTGAGTATCGGACTTAACAGGACTGGAAATGAGAGGATAGGAGCAGCAAGAAAGTGAGTATCGGACTCAACAGGACTGAAAATGAGAGGATAGGAGAAGCAAGAAAGTGAGTATCGGACTCAACAGGACTGGAAATGAGAGGATTAGAGAAGCAAGACAGTGAGTATCGGACTCAACAGGACTGGAAATGAGAGGATAAGAGAAGCAAGACAGTGAGTATCGGACTCAACAGGACTGGAAATGAGAGGATCGGAGCAGCAAGACAGTGAGTATCGGACTCAACAGGACTGGAAATGAGAGGATAGGAGAAGCAAGAAAGTGAGTATCGGACTCAACAGGACTGGAAATGAGAGGATAGGAGAAGCAAGAAAGTGAGTATCGGACTTAACAGGACTGGAAATGAGAGGATAAGAGAAGCAGGACAGTGAGTATTGGACTCAACAGGACTGGAAATGAGAGGATAAGAGAAGCAAGACAGTGAGTATCGGACTCAACAGGACTGGAAATGAGAGGATAAGAGAAGCAAGACAGTGAGTATCGGACTCAACAGGACTGGAAATGAGAGGATAGGAGCAGCAAGACAGTGAGTATCGGACTCAAAAGGACTGGAAATGAGAGGATAGGAAGAGCAAGACAGTGAGTATCAGACTCAACAGGACTGGAAATGAGAGGATAGGAGAAGCAAGAAAGTGAGTATCGGACTCAACAGGACTGGAAATGAGAGGATAAGAGAAGCAAGACAGTGAGTATCGGACTCAACAGGACTGGAAATGAGAGGATAGGAGCAGCAAGACAGTGAGTATCGGACTCAACAGGACTGGAAATGAGAGGATAGGAGAAGCAAGACAGTGAGTATCAGACTCAACAGGACTGGAAATGAGAGGATAAGCAAGACAGTGAGTATCGGACTCAACAGGACTGGAAATGAGAGGATAGGAGCAGCAAGACAGTGAGTATCAACTCAACAGGACTGGAAATGAGAGGATCGGAGCAGCAAGACAGTGAGTATTGGACTCAAGAGGACTGGAAATGAGAGGATAAGAGAAGCAAGACAGTGAGTATCGGACTTAACAGGACTGGAAATGAGAGGATAGGAGCAGCAAGAAAGTGAGTATCGGACTCAACAGGACTGAAAATGAGAGGATAGGAGAAGCAAGAAAGTGAGTATCGGACTCAACAGGACTGGAAATGAGAGGATTAGAGAAGCAAGACAGTGAGTATCGGACTCAACAGGACTGGAAATGAGAGGATAAGAGAAGCAAGACAGTGAGTATCGGACTCAACAGGACTGGAAATGAGAGGATCGGAGCAGCAAGACAGTGAGTATCGGACTCAACAGGACTGGAAATGAGAGGATAGGAGAAGCAAGAAAGTGAGTATCGGACTCAACAGGACTGGAAATGAGAGGATAGGAGAAGCAAGAAAGTGAGTATCGGACTTAACAGGACTGGAAATGAGAGGATAAGAGAAGCAGGACAGTGAGTATTGGACTCAACAGGACTGGAAATGAGAGGATAAGAGAAGCAAGACAGTGAGTATCGAACTTAACAGGACTGGAAATGAGAGGATAGGAGCAGCAAGACAGTGAGTATCGGATCAACAGGACTGGAAATGAGAGGATAAGAGAAGCAAGACAGTGAGTATCGGACTCAACAGGACTGGAAATGAGAAGATAAGCAAGACAGTGAGTATCGGACTCAACAGGACTGGAAATGAGAGGATAGGAGCAGCAAGACAGTGAGTATCGGACTCAACAGGACTGGAAATGAATGGATAGGAGCAACAAGACAGTGAGTATCGGACTCAACAGGACTGGAAATGAGATGATAGGAGAAGCAAGACAGTGAGTATCGTACTTAACAGGACTGGAAATGAGATGATAGGAGAAGCAAGATAGTGAGTATTGGACTCAACAGGACTGGAAATGAGAGGATAAGAGAAGCAAGACAGTGAGTATCGGACTCAACAGGACTGGAAATGAGAGAATAAGAGAAGCAAGACAGTGAGTATCGGACTTAACAGGACTGGAAACGAGAGGATAAGAGAAGCAAGACAGTGAGTATCGGACTCAACAGGACTGGAAATGAGAGGATAGGAAGAGCAAGACAGTGAGTATCGGACTTAACAGGACTGGAAATGAGAGGATAAGAGAAGCAAGACAGTGAGTATCGAAGACGAGACAGTGGAAAAGGTGACAGTGATGAGATCAGGTAATGAGAAATAGGGTGTCTGTGTACAATAAAAGAATGGTGACACCATACTTGGAGGACAGGAAATAATAATAAACAATAATAATAATAATAATAATAACAATAATAATAATAATAATAATAATAATAATAATAATAATAATAATAATAATAATAATAATAATAATAATAATAATAATAATAATAATAAACCTTTATTTCCATTATACAATGGGTATTAGTCAGCCGGGGCAAGCCCCCACCCCCACTGTGGTGACCAACCACAGCAGTAACTTTCCAGGGAACAGCTTAAACTCTCGGTCTTGGACGGGAACCGATCTTTCGACCTCGTGAATGCGAAGCTAGTACAGTTACCACTGTACTAGCCTAGGAATGTCCTAGAGCAGGCATGTCAACCTGGGGGTACCCCGAGGGTCACATTGGTAAAATATGCATTGTCATGAGGGCCACACATAAAAACTGTTTGCCCATTATAACTAATCGAAGTCATTTAATAAAATTTATTGCAGAATATTTGTGTTTCTTAAATTTAGAAACATACAATGTGCATACTAATGCTTTAACAACATTCATGAATACAAAGTAAGAATTATTTATATACACATTGGGATCGGAGGGGCGCAGCCTGTCCCTTTACTAGTAGATAAATTGTTAATTTAATCTAAATTTAGCAGATAAAACGTGCCCACGCCGTAGAAACCTCTTGCGGGCCGCAGGTGTGCTTGTAAAGGGTTGAATGCGGCCCACGGGCCGTGTGTTTGACATGCCTGTCCTAGAGCATGTGAAAGAAGGGATGAATGCGGCCCGCAGGCCGTGTGTTTGACATGCCTGTCCTAGAGCATGTGAAAGAAGGGTTGAATGCGGCCCGCGGGCCGTGTGTTTGACAGGCCTGTCCTAGAGCATGTGAAAGAAGGGTTGAATGCGGCCCAAGGGCCCTGTGTTTGCCATGCCTGTCCTAGAACATGTGAAAGAATCATACAAAGAAAAAAACTTATAGAGAAGGAAGTGAATTAATATGAATTTAAGACTATTAAAAACGTAAAAAAAATCCAGAATAAGACCAAACCTAATGTTACGTACGTGATATATTAGCAGGAAATAAGAGATTAAAGTTGCCAGTTATTCTATGACTATGCTTTGTGAAAGTAATAAAATAATTTCCTTATTCAAAAATGTAATGAAATAAGTTGTGTTATCTGCGTGCTCAAGATTAATGCAGTCAGCAAAAAAAATATGTCTGAAAGCATTTCTAAATTTATAGTTTCCAATAAATATAATTTTTCTCCTACCCCAAGTAACTTAGGATCAACTGAAGAATCTCCCCCCTAGAGTACCCAACTGAAGAATTTCCCCCCAAGTAAGATCAACTGAAGAATCTCCCCCCAGAGTGCCCGACGTAACAATTTCAGAGAGAAACTAGAGATGGGGGAGTGTTGTGACATGTCAGATGGGAAGGGCTGAAGGGATGTGTTAGGTTAGGTTAGGTTTGGTTAGGTCTGTCTGTTTATCTACCTTGGAATGGATGGATGAATGGATGAATTTCAATTATGAAATAAAGACCTAACCCAACCTAACCTAAACTAACCTAACCTAATCTAACCAAACCTAAACAGACAGACAAACAGACAGACAGTACTGAAGAATCCCCCCCTAACTCTGGTCAACTGGAGAATCTCCCCCCTGGGTGGGTCTAGGGGGAGATTCTTCAGTTGATCTGTAACTTATTTTCCTATGACTAATTCCATTCACGGAAACTCGCGATCAAAAATATTTTTTTTTTATGATAGTGACACCAGGACGGGCAAAAAAAAAAAAAAAAATCTACCCTCATCAAGCCTAGGTACGAAGAAAACATAGAGAGAACCACAGATCAGGAGTGCATTGTGACTTGTCAGATGTGAAGGGATAATAAGACATGTGCAATGAATATCCAAGAATATTCTGTGTTGATGTAGGCATAGAAAGAGAACCGTAACTGAAGGAAGACTTAACATCGAACTGTCCTGGACAGTCTTAGTTAAGTCCAATAGCCCCTTCAGGTGTAGTATTGCAACGGGCAGTTGGTGCCATGGGCCAACATACATGAAAATTGCGAAGATGTCAAAGAACAGCTACGTTCCCATATGGATTTTTTTTTTTTTATCTTTTTAGCCAAGTTTGCAAAAAGTTATTAAATTTCCAAATGACTCTGATGGATCATTTACATTTACTTTGAGATTGTTTCTGTTGATATTTATTTTTATCTTTTTGAATGATTTTTAACACACCTTTTTGGATAGTTTATATAGTACTTTACTAATTTCATTATAAGTTTAATCCACTCCTTGTGTCATCTTACATAGATTTGACATTGCAGTTTTTATTTTATCAATCATCCATAGAGCAGAGGGACTGGTAATTTTCTGTGACAGTTGGGAAAAACAATTAGGTTTGTCATCATTCGTTACTCTGAGTGTATGCCCTTACTAACCTCAGTCAGCGCCCCTTCACGGACTGAGGTTAGTAAGGGCATACACTCAGGGTACCGATTACATCTGACAAAACAAGTCCTTTGCAAGGCAACCGTCCTAGCCCTTGGTAGAAAAGGTAGTTTGTGACGTAAACCCGAATCCATAATTTTATGTATTTGATTCTCGACATTGTCAGTTTTCAGAATCTCACAGAATTTTGAGACAGTCTAACCTAACACAGTAACAATTGGGATGGGGCTTTTTTATACTACAGTTTAATAAACTAATACAACAACTACTCGGACTTTAGTTATTTAGACTGCAAAGTTTTTATTAGTAATCGTTTCTTTGATTCTGTTACTTCTCTGTTCCGGTTTTACGTCACGGACTCCCTTTTCTACCAAGGGCTAGGACGGTTGCCTTCTTACGAAGGACTTGTTTTGGCAGATGTAATTGTTACCCTGAGAGCATGCCCTTGCTAACCTCAGGATTCTGTTACTTCTCTCTCGACTGATATTGGTTCATGATATGAATAATGGCAGTTTACTACTTCAGAAGACCTGATGAGATCTTGATTATTCATTATAAATATAGGGGGTCCTTGGCTTATGATGTCCTCGACTTACAATGTTTTGTGATTACAACACATATCCCATAAATAATTTATATATAATTTTTTACCTAGTGGTTTTTTGTTGTAAGTACGAACTATGCGTGCTGAAATGTTTGTTGAGCATGGCGGAAGAATAAGTCGTCAAGAGGCATTGTTGTGTGTGTATATATCAAGTTAATGTTGTCATATATTTATTTGCTTATGTATTTATTTATGTGAAGGACCTACTTTGAAATTATTTACAAAATCAGCACATTCATAGTCGTAAATACGATCTGTATATGGACTAGTTTGTTGAGCGTGGCAGACGGACACGTCGTGATACGGCATTAAACTGAGAAACATGCGTTGCCCAGTTCCCCTTCGTACACCATATTGTTCTAGTGCTCAATTGTTGGGTTTAAGTCATTCGACTGTTACGAAAATGGAAATGTTATTAGCCCCTTGGCTGGATAATCAGCATCAACAGCGCATCCAAGTGAGCCTCATCTATTTTTCCAAAGCACTTCTATATTTAGAGCATGCAAGACATGGATGAAGCAAACTTGATAGCATCCCCAAACCATGCTATCACACAGTGATGGAAATTCTTGTAAAAAAAAAAAAGATGGCCAATTCCACCAAATTATCTGTTTTAAACTTCTGTATATTTTTTATGCGTGTAGAGGCAAATGCTGAAATGTTGTTGAAATGGACATGGATGAAGCCAATTTGATAGCATGCCCAAACAATGCTATCACAAACCGTGATGGAAATTCTTGTGGAAGAAGATGGCTAATTCCATCAAACGGGCTGTTTTTGAATTTGGTATATATCTGATGCGGATAGAGGCAAATGGTGAAACGTTGTGAACGTTCCCCTTAAGTTGGAGATGGGGGCTGATGATGTAAGAGCTGCTGGAATCTCATGGAAAGGAGTTATCTGCTGAGGACCTCATTCACCTGGAGAAGCAGATGATTGAAGAGGAAACAGAAAAGGCAACTCCAGAGCCCAAAAATGTCAGGTCCAGAACCCAAGAGTACAGGAGGAAAGGTAAGCCATACTGTAATGTATAGTTATTTAGGTGCTTTTCCGACTTATGCTGAAAATAGGTTTATGTCATGTCTTGAGGAACAGGACTCTTGACGTATGTCGAGGACCCCCAGTACATGAAGCAAGGTTCTGCTTAATCCTTCTTCAAGAAGAAGAAGAAGGAGAAGAAGAAGAAGAAGAAGAAGAAGAAGAAGAAGAAGAAGAAGAAGAAGAAAGAAGGAGGAGGAGGAGGAGAAGGAGGACAAGAAGAAGAAAAAGAAAAAGAAAAAGAAAAAGAAAAAGAAAAAAGAAAAAAGAAAAAGAAAAAGAAAAAGAAGGAGGAGGAGGAGGAGAAGGAGAAGGAGAAGGAGAAGGAGAAGGAGAAGAAGAAGAAGAAGAAGAAGAAGAAGAAGGAGAAGGAGAAGTAAAAGAAAAAGCAGAAATATAAGAAGAAAAAGAAGAAGAAGAAAAAGAAGAAGAAAACGAAGAAGAAGAAGAAGAAAAAGAAGAAGAAGAAGAAGAAGAAGGAGAAGGAGAAGGAGAAGAAGACGAAACAGAAGAAGAAAACGAGGAGACGAAGAAATGAAGAAAAAATTAAGGAAAAATAGCAGAAAAAAATAAAAAGAAAAGGAGAAAAAGAAAAGAGAAAAAAAGAAACAAAAGGAATAAAGGAAGCGAGAAATACAGGGAAAATGAAAATGAACAAAAGAAGGGAAAAATGGAAGAGAAGAAAAAAGAAAATGCAGAGAAGAAAAAAAAAAGAAAATTGAAAAGAAAAATGAAAAACAAGAAAGGAAAAAGAAAAGAAGAAAAGAAAAAAGAAAAGGGAAAAAGAAAAGAAAAAAGAAAAAAGAAAAGAAAAAAAAAGAAAAAAGGAAAAATGAAAAAAAGAAAGGAAAAAGAAAAGAAGAAAAGAAAAAAGAAAAAGGAAAAAGAAAAGAAAAAAGAAAAAAGAAAAAAGAAAAGACAGGAAAAAGAAAAGAAAAAAAGAAGAAAAGAAAAAGGAAAAAGAAAAGAAAGGAAAAAGAAAAAAAGAAAAAAGAAAAAGGAAAAAGAAAACAAAAAAGAAAAAAAGAAAAGATAGGAAAAAGAAAAGAAAAAAGAAAAGAAAAAAGAAAAAAGAAAAAGGAAAAAAGAAAAAAGAAAAGAAAGGAAAAAGAAAAGAAAAAGAAAATAAAAAGGAAAAAGAAAAGAAAAAAAGGAGAAAAGAAAAAGGAAAAAGAAAAGAAAAAAGAAAAGAAAAAAGAAAAGAAAAGAAAAAAGAAAAGAAAAAAGAAAAGAGAGGAAAAAGAAAAGAAAAAAAAGGAAAAAGAAAAAAGAAAAGAAAAAAGAAAAAAGGAAAAAGAAAAGAAAAAGAAAAAGGAAAAAGAAAAAAGAAGAAAAGTAAAAGAAAAAAGAAGAAGAAGAAGAAGATGAAGTAGACCAGAAAGAAATCATAATGGGCATTTAAAAGAAAGCTCTCGTAATAATACACAACTTCCACGATAGACTGATATATAAAAAGTTATTTCTTTAAGTCTCGCATATAAAAGAAATGTATTTTCTGTAAGTCTAACAACGCATAAGAAGAAAACGTAATGGGTGATTCCAGTATAACGAAAAATGACACCGATATTTTTTTTTCTTTAAATCTAGCAAGCAATATTATTACATATTTTGATGGCATTTGATCCACACACACACACAAGCACATACACAAACACACATACACACACACACACACAGGAGACGGGTAGATACGAGCTTTGGGCTCTTTCCCGTAAACACAATTAGGTAATCACAAGTAGGTAATCGCACACACACACACACACACACACAGGAGACGGGTAGATACGAGCTTTGGGCTCTTTCCCGTAAACACAATTAGGTAATCACAAGTAGGTAATCGCACACACACACACACAAAGCAGAAAACAAAACAGAAAACACACACACACACACAAACACACACACATGCACACAAAACAAAACAAAAACAGAAAACACACACACACACACACACATAGTTTTAAGGACAGGAATGATAAGTATCACTAAGTACAAAATGGAACCGATCAGGGGACGGGAAGATTTTTTTTTTTTTGAGACACCAGGACAGGCCAAAAAAAAAAAATCTACCCTCATCGAGCCTGGGCACGAAGAAAACATAAAGAGAAATATAGATGGGGAGTATTGTGACGTGTCAGATGTGAAGGGATAATAAGACATGTGTAACGAATATCCTAGAATATTCAGTGTTGATGTAGGCATAGAAAGAGAACCGTAATTGAAGGAAGACTTAACATCGAACTGTTCCGGACAGCTTATTTAAATCTACAAGACCCTTCTGCTGTAGTATCGCAACGGGCGGTTGATGCCATGGGTCAACCTACTACATTATTAGATAGATATATAGATAGACAGATAGATAGATAGATAGATAGATAGATAGATAGATAGATAGATAGATAGATAGATAGATAGATAGATAGAGAGAGAGAGAGAGAGAGAGAGAGAGAGAGAGAGAGAGAGAGAGAGAGAGAGAGAGAGAGAGAGAGAGAGAGAGAGAGAGAGAGACTTATGTATGCTGTGTGCGTATCTTCGAAGAAAACGAGACAAAAATGTTGCAAGTGATGTTATCCAGTCAGACAACTAAGAGCGTTTAAATACCTAGCCCCACACACACACACGCGCGCGCGCACGTGCATATATTTACAGATACACACAACCGCACACACAAAAAAACATACATACATATATACATACATACATATATACGCACACACACACACACACATACACACACACACATACATACATACATACATACATACATACATACATACATACATACATACACATACATACATACATACATACATACATACATACATACATACATACATACATACATACATACATACATACATACATACATACATACATACATACATACATACATACATCCGCACTTGAAAAAGCACATAGCTAAGCTTGAAAAAGTTCAAAGACATGCCACGAAACTGGTGCCAGAAATACGCAATCTCGGTTATGATGAGAGGCTGAGGGAATTAGACTTGCCATCACTCGAAGCTAGAAGAGTAGGGGGGGATATGGTGACAGTCTTTAAATTCCTTCATGGTTATGATAGAGTGGATAGGGATCGATATTTCGATATGGCTGGCTCTAGAACTAGAGGTCATAGTTTGAAGCTTCGTAAGAAAACTTGTTTGCAGGATGTAAGGAAATACTTTTTCAGTGTAAGAGTAGTTGATAATTGGAATTCGCTAAGCGAGGAGGTAGTTAATGCTATCTCAATCCATAGTTTTAAGGACAGGTACGATAAGTATCACTAAGTCTAAAAATGGAACCGATGAGGAGACGGGAAGATACGAGCTTTGGGCTCTTTCCCGTAAACACAATTAGGTAATCACAATTAGGTAATCACATACATGCAAACATACATACATTGACAAAAAAAAGACTGTAAACGTTAAATACATTCATGGTTAATTAATGTCATTGAAAAAAGAAAAGCCCGATGAGAAGACGGGGGAGCTACAAGCATAAGGCTCTCTTCAGTAAGCACAACTGGGTATATACAACAAACAAACAAACAAAGCAAAACACACAAATAAAATACCTGGAGCTAATGAAGATTTAGAACTTTACACAAAATTTCACAGAAACCATTTAATAAACAATAACCTAACCTAACCTAACCTAACCTAACCTAAACTAACGAAACTTTAAGACCTATTAAAATATTAGTCTCATTATTAATATATTTACCATTGTACCGAGGCCGAGCAGTAACGGGACGAGGGCTTGCGGCCCGCCACGGTCTGAGGTTAGAAAGAGCATTCACTCAGGGTAACGATCACACTTGCCAAATTCAAAGTCTTTCGCAAGAAGACACCGTCCTAGCCCTTCAGAAAAAAGGGGAGTCCGTGACGTAAAACCGATCATCACTATTTATTTATTTTAAGCATATATATATGTATGTATGTATGTATGTACGTATGTATGTATATATGTATGTATGTATGTATGTATGTATGTATGTATGTATGTATGTAGATACGAGCTTTGGGCTCTTTCCCGTAAATACAATTAGGTAATCACAGAGAGAGAGAGAGAGAGAGAGAGAGAGAGAGAGAGAGAGAGAGAGAGACACACACACACACACACACATGACACACAATATATATATATATATATATATATATATATATATATATATATATATATATATATATATATATATATATATATATATATATATATATATATATATATATATATATATATATTAAAATTGCGCTTTGCGTATCATTACTGTAAAAAGATTAATCTTATTCTTCATACGCAATTTCGTACAAAAAAAAAAATGTCCCAGAGAGCATTGCAAGGAAATCATCATAAATAGAAGTATATCAGGTGAGTAACATACGCATATTTGGGAGTACTAAATTCAATTGTAAATATAGCACATGAGAGAAAGCATAGGGATATTATGTGAAACTCTATTCATAGATAAATAGAGTGAAGAGGATTTTTTTAGGACCAAGATCTCGACACTGGTTGCAAGGAAACATTTTCACACCAATTGGAATCAACAAGGGTTGGGAGAGGAGATGAACCACACTGGGAAGGTTACTGCTGTGGATGGGCACCACAGTGGGGGGTTGGGGCTTGCCCTGGCTGACGTTCTGAGGAGCATCTCAGATGGATATCGGAACTGAAACACCAACAACCTTTAATCTTTAATATCCACAAATATCATTTTAGAGACTGGTAAAATTGAGAACGAGGCACCGATTAGAAAATATGACCACCTTGCATTGGTAAAATTGAGCATGAACCACCTATTAGAGTACGAGCCACTGATTACAAAATATGACCACTTTGCGTTGGTAAAATAGAGCATGAGCCACCTATTAGAGTACAAGCCAATGATTAGAAAATATGACCACTTTGCGTTGGTAAATTGAGCATGAGCCAAAGATTAGAGTACGAGCCACTAATTAGAAAATATGACCACTTTGCGCTGTTGATGGAGTATATCTTTGAGGATGTTCTACCTGAGGGTAAACTGGGCCAAAAGTCTACATGAAGATTAACGATAACGTTGCAGGTGTTGAATGGAGTGGAATATTAACTTATCTGTACAGGTGATGTACAAAATATATATGTGAGGAATATGAGAAGACAGTTAGCTGTTGCATGCCATATACTAGAAGAGGATTTATTAGTGCCAGAGAGAAATGGTTCAATCATGAATGCAAAACGGCAAAGGAGTGGAGTGCCATAGGCTGGAGAGGGACTTTGAATAAGAAAATGTATAAATGCAAAAATATAAATGAGTGAGTAATGATTACCTAGGTAACGAGAGAGAGAGAGAGAGAGAGAGAGAGAGAGAGAGAGAGAGAGAGAGAGAGAGAGAGAGAGAGAGAGAGAGAGAGAGAGAGAGAGAGAGAGAGAGAGCGAGAGAGAGAGAGAGAGAGAGAGAGAGAGAGAGAGAGAGAGAGAGAGAGAGAGAGAGAGAGTTGGATATGTTACATGTCTTTCATTATAGTTAAAATTTTTGGATCAAGTATAGAATATTACTTCCAGTATATTAAATAACCCCGTAAATTGTTAGGTTAGGTTAGGTTAGGTCATATTAGTTTAGATTAGGTTAGGCTAATGCCTAACTTAGACTACATCAACCTAACTTGATCCAAAATGTTAATATGTGTAGAATCAACAGTGTGTTTGTTAGAGCACCTCTAACTCCAGTCATTTTCTTTGTTTTATGGAATCTAACAAAAAAATAAATGTGTTAATTAATTATCTAGAACTTTAATTCCCAAATGTGTTGGTTTTTACGTCACGAACTCCCTTTTCTACTAAGGGCTTGAACGGTTGCCTTTATACGAAAGACTTGTTTTGGCAGATGTAATCGTTACCCTGAGTGCATGCCCTAACCTCATTTTCTTTGTTTTATAGAATCTAACAAAAAAAAGTGTTACTTAGTTAATTATCTAGAAGTTTAAACTCCAAATGTGTTGGTTTTTACGTCACGAACTCCCTTTTCTACTAAGCGCTAGTACGGTTGCCTTCCTGCGAAAGACTTGTTTTGGGGGATGTAATCATTACCCTGTGTTGCATGCCCTAACCTCAGTCTGTGACGGGGGCGCGAACCCTCGACCTGTCGCCTCAGAGAACTTTAATATCCAAATACTTGATACTATTTCTTATGTGTTAGATATTATTCAATATTGGTTCACTCAATAGCGATTTGGAACATAAGTGGACAAGAAAGTATTTAATCCTTATTCCCCCTAAGACGGGCTAGAATACTTCCTCCGTGTTCTCCTGCACGTCGTAAGAACAGACTAAATGGGGAAGTGTGAGGGGACTGGGAATCCCTCATAAGGGGAAAAATGGCTCGAGGGTTGCTAATAATAATAATAATAATAAACCTTTATTTCCATTACAATACAATGGGTATTCGTCAGCCGGGGCAATCCCCAACAGCCCCCCCCACTGTGGTGCCCAACCACAGCAGTTCCTGCCAGTAAACAGTTTAAACTCTCGGTCTTGAACGGGAACCGATCTTTCGACCTCGTGAATGCGAA
>JAXCGZ010011762.1:0-2500 GCA_037179515.1 Halocaridina rubra
GCAGAACTGGACGGCAGCTTCTCTCTCCCCTCACGAAAAATGTTCTCAATTTTTTTTCCTTTAATATTTTGGACAGTCTCGTCATACAACAAATATAAGTTTTGTACTCACAATACTCTGCAGGATTTCAGATTTAGGGAAATTATGGTAAAGTTTTCCACTAAGCACTTAGTCACTCGAAACAATTAAAAATTTAAGAGGAGCAGTTCCGTGTGTCACTGAACGCGCGGTGTGTGTGATTACCTAATTGTTTACCTAATTGTGTTTACGGGAAAGAGCCCAAAGCTCATATCTTCCCGTCTCCTGATCGGTTCCATTTTAGACTTAGTGATACTTATCATACCTGTCCTTAAAACTATGGATTGAGATAGCATTAACTACCTCCTCGCTTAGCGAATTCCAATTATCAACTACTCTTACACTGAAAAAGTATTTCCTTACATCCTGCAAACAAGTTTTGTGTGTGTGTGTGTGTGTGTGTGAGTGAGTGTGTGTGGTAATGCAATGTAATGTAATGTATGTAGTGTGTGTGTCTGTGTCTGTCTGTGTGTGTGTCTGTGTGTGTGTCTGTGTATGGATGTATATGGATGGATATATGTATATGGATGTATGTATGTATGTATGTATGTATATCCCATTTTTTGATAGTGGCACACCGAGATGAGCAAAGAAGTTGCCCTCGTCGAAACCGGGCACCAAGACAACATAAAAAAAAGAGCATACTTAGGACAAGGCAGAATAAAAAAAAAAAACGATGCACAACGAGAAAAGGACAGGTCGAAAAAAAGGTCAAAACCATGGAGCCCTGGCAATTTGGGCAGGATTAGCTTTTGATATGACAATAGATCAGCTCTTTGTAGTAGGAAAGGTTGATAAACTGGAGAAGACGTACATCAGTGCAGTCAACTCAAGAGGGCACTCCTCATGATGGCTAACTGGAGATAACCTAACCTAATCTAACCTAACCTAACCTAAAGTGCTCTATCTTCAATTGCTTGATTATGAGATGCGCTATATCCAGTTGGCCAATTGTGAGGAGTAATTCTCCGGTTAACAGTGCTGAGGTGCGTCTTTTTCAGTTTATCCGGAAAGGTTATAAGAGTTAGCGAAGACAGGAGGAGGAAGAGAGTTGTAGAGCCTGGAGGTGAAAGGAAAGAAGTAGTCACTGCACTAACCAATCAGCGAGTACTGGCGAGACTATGCCGCTTGGGGTAAGTTCCACTGCCTCGCCGGTGGGTGAGGAATGCGACTAGTTAACTCATTAAAACAGCAATGGAAGAGGTATCGATAGCAAAAAGGAAGAGATGATACTTTCCAGTGAAGAGTAAGAGAATGTAATATAGAACTAAGAGAAGGGTCGTTAATGAGTCTACCATATTAAGGAGATAAGTGTAAAAGGAAGCACCCCGGAAGTGAGAACAGTGTTCTAAACAGACGCGGATAAGGTCTTTATAAATCTTAAGTGACTAAAATGAGGAAAATAATGACAAAAACGAAACACACATTTCCAAATTTCTTAGATGCACTTTTATAAATTTGAGTTATGTAAGTCATCCAAAACATGGTGAAGGCTATCTGAATTCCTAATATATTTATAGAATAATGATGATAAATTTGTTGCTTTCGAAGGCAAGAGGGCTTTTAGGAGGAGAAGATGAAGAAATAACCAGACACTGTGTCTTGGAGGCATTGAATTTTACCAAGAGTATCTTCCCCAATAAGATGCACTCTGTAAAATCAGAGTTGACAGTCGAAGAAAAAAATCTTATGAGACTGATTTTTAGCGGTGGACGAAGGACATGAGGAGAAGGTAGAGGAAACATGAAAAGCCGAATCGTCGGCAAAGGCTGGGAGAAGAGAATATGGGGACTGGAGAACATCATTGATGGAGAGGAGGAACAGAGTAGGTGAAGGACAGAATCCTATGGAAAACCAGTGGTAACCGAGAATGAACTAGATGTTACGTTCTCAACAACCATATATATTAAACAATCAGAGAGAAAATTGGGAGTCAAAACATAGAGCAGGGTAAGGCCATAAGCAGGAAGTTTGGCTAACAGAGCCTTGAACCACACATTGTCAATAGCCTTAGAGGTATCAAGAATGTCAATAAAGGATTCCCCCCTATAGTTATTCAGAGAAGACGACCATAAATGAGTGATATAGGAAAGATTACCAGTGGATCTTGCCTTTTGGAAGCCGTGTTGGTGGTCAGAAATAAGCGAGTTAGAATCGAGATGTTTCAAAAAGTGAGAATTAAGCAAATTTTGGAATACTTTCGTGACAGATGATGTTAGATCAACTGTTCAGTAGTTGGAAGGATTAACATGGTCACCCATCTTAGAAAATGGGTGATCTGGAGTGTGCTTAAATATGAAGGATAGATACTGGTTGAGAGAATGAGGGAAAGCAAAGAAGTTATTTCATCTGCACTTTTTTAAGAATCCTTGAAGGGATACCATCAGGTTCAGATGTCTTGCTCGTCTTCATAGAACACTAC
>JAXCGZ010011762.1:10000-12500 GCA_037179515.1 Halocaridina rubra
AGAAATACATATAAATGGCGTAGTAAGGGCAGCATATGCATTCTTATCAAATGTAAGGGTAGCCTTCAGGCACATGGACAAGGAAATGTTCAGAAATATTTATGTAACCTATGTGAGGCCAAAACTCGAATATGCAGCCCCCTTTTGGAATCCGCACTTGAAAAAGCACATAGCTAAGCTTGAAAAAGTTCAAAGACATGCCACGAAACTGGTGCCAGAAATACGCAATCTCGGTTATGATGAGAGGCTGAGGGAATTAGACTTGCCATCACTCGAAGCTAGAAGAGTAAGGGGGGATATGGTGACAGTCTTTAAATTCCTTCATGGTTATGACAGAGTGGATAGGGATCGATATTTCGATATGGCTGGCTCTAGAACTAGAGGTCATAATTTGAAGCTTCGTAAGAAAACTTGTTTGCAGGATGTAAGGAAATACTTTTTCAGTGTAAGAGTAGTTGATAATTGGAATTCGCTAAGCGAGGAGGTAGTTAATGCTATCTCAATCCATAGTTTTAAGGACAGGTACGATAAGTAGCACTAAGTCTAAAAATGGAACCGATCAGGAGACGGGAAGATACGAGCTTTGGGCTCTTTCCCGTAAACACAATTAGGTAATCACAATTAGGTAATCACATACATACATACACATACATACATACTTGTATAACTGCGTACTTAGTACATTAGAGGAAGAAAACTATATAAAGTAAATTTACATTATTAATAGCATTTGCAGTTTCCATGTAGCATGACTGCTTGTTTATATTGTAAATTCGAAGTCATTCACTTATTACTTAAATCAAAAGCATTATATTTATATTTATTACCCTCTGACGCATATGTGAGACCTAACCTCATGAGCAGGAATCGATCATTCGTGAAATATCCTTTTTATTTTTATTTTTACCTCTATATAAACTTAGGATGAAGCTCATTATAGCAATGTATAGAATATGTTTTGATAATCTAGGTTGTCTCTTTTTATCCACGGAAGTAAAAACTAATAATTACTTAAAGTATTAATAATCTCTTGTCAGTGCATGTCTCTAACCTATCTATGCAGTAAACAAGACTGTTGATACGCTAGATTGGGTACTGTCTCTGTATTATGAATTTGAAATCCATCTCGTGCATGCTGCAGGAAGTGCATTTTTAAGTTATAAATTGTCTAATATATTTATTTCTAGATTATTATTTACTAAAGCTAATATTAACATTTTATGATAATAGGTTTCAGTAGTTAAACCGACAAAATATATATTATACTCTGCAAAGAACGATTCCAATGGACAGCTCCGCTCACTCGTAAACTTGATATTCTAAGTCGCTAAGCAACGTTCCGTCATCATTACCCACAACACTGGAAAGCAACGTCAGTCCTCCTCCAGACACCGTAGATGGTGGTCAGTTAATAACTTTGCATGACTAATCATATATCTATATTTTCACTTTGTGTTCACATTTGTGTGACGTTTATCTTGTTAAAAAATTTGTGTGGAATATACTGTATACGGTTAAATTTACAGTGGTTTTACTGTTTCAAATGAGTTTCTAAGATGGCTGTTATACTATATGCATACATATATATATATATATATATATATATATATATATATATATATATATATATATATATATATATATATATATATATATATATATATATATATATATATATATATATAATATATATATATATATATATATATATATATATATATATATATATATATATATATATATATATATATATATATATATATATATATATATATATATATATATATATATATATATTTATATATATTTATATATTTATATATATATATATATAATATATATATATATATATATATATATATATATATATATATATATATATATATATATATATATATATATATATATATATATATATTTATATATATATATATATATATATATATATATATATATATATATATATATATATATATATATATATATTTTTATATATATATATATATATATATATATATATATATATATATATATATATATATATATATATATATATATATATATATATTATATATATATATATATATATATATATATATATATATATATATATATATATATATATATATATATATATATATATATATATACATATATATATATATATATATATATATATATATATATATATATATATATATATATATATATATATATTTATATATATATATATATATATATATATATATATATATATATATATATATAATATATATATATATATATATATATATATATATATATATATATATATATATATATATATATATATATATATATATATATATATATATATATGTATATATATATATATATATATATATATATATATATATATATATATATATATATATATATATATATATATATATATAATATATATATATATATATATATATATATATATATATATATATATATATATATATATATATATATA
>JAXCGZ010011762.1:22500-32500 GCA_037179515.1 Halocaridina rubra
TAGCCATTGATTGCAGCTTCCTAATAAGTCTCCCATGTGGAACAGTGTCAAACGCTTTCTGGAAGTCTAGGAATATGCAATCTGCCCAGCCCTCTCTTTCCTGTAAGATTTGGCTTACCTCATCATAAAATTATAATAAGTTTGTTACTGTTGATCTACCTTCTCTGAAGCCATGTTGCCTCACTGACAAAAAGTTGAAGGATTCCAAGTGAAGAGAGATATGTTTCCTTAGTAGTTTCTCCATAACTTTGCAAACTATGCTGGTCAAGGAAACTGGTCTATAGTTCAGAGCCGTATCCCTCCTTCCCTTTTTGAAGATCGGTATCACATTTGCTTGTTTCCAGCATCTTGGAATCTCCCCCGACTCCAGTGACTCCTTAAATATGATACTTAGTGCCACTGATATTGTGTTTGCGCATTTTTTAAGCACATGAGGGGATATGTCATCAGGACCTGTAGCTTTATGAACATCTAAATCCATCAGCGCTTTGCATACCTCTGTGGCTGTAAGGTTGATGTTCTCTAATACCGGCCCTTGAGCTTTTATCACTGCAATCTGAGGGGGTGGGGTATTTTCTACTGTAAATACTGACTGAAACTCCTTGTTCAATTCTTTGCAGATCTCTTCATCCGTCTCAGTGATGTTTCCATCTGCTCTCTTTTGCCTTAAAACCTGTTCTTTTACCTTCAGTTTTCCTCTGATAAAGCTGTGGAAAAGCTTGGGATTTTCTTTAGCCTTCCTGTGTGTGTGTGTGTGTGTGTGTGATTACCTAATTGTGACTACCTAATTGTGTTTACGGGAAAGAGCCCAAAGCTCGTATCTTCCCGTCTCCTGATCGGTTCCATTTTTAGACTTAGTGATACTTATCGTACCTGTCCTTAAAACTATGGATTGAGATAGCATTAACTACCTCCTCGCTTAGCGAATTCCTATTATCAACTACTCTTACACTGAAAAAGTATTTCCTTACATCCTGCAAACAAGTTTTCTTACGAAGCTTCAAACTATGACCTCTAGTTCTAGAGCAAGCCATATCGAAATATCGATCCCTATCCACTCTATCATAACCATGAAGGAATTTAAAGACTGTCACCATATCCCCCCTTACTCTTCTAGCTTCGAGTGATGGCAAGTCTAATTCCCTCAGCCTCTCATCATAACCGAGATTGCGTATTTCTGGCACCAGTTTCGTGGCATGTCTTTGAACTTTTTCAAGCTTAGCTATGTGCTTTTTCAAGTGCGGATTCCAAAAGGGGGCTGCATATTCGAGTTTTGGCCTCACATAGGTTACATAAATATTTCTGAACATTTCCTTGTCCATGTGCCTGAAGGCTACCCTTACATTTGATAAGAATGCATATGCTGCCCTTACTACGCCATTTATATGTATTTCTGGAGACAAATCTGCCAGTATGTTTACTCCTAGATCTCTCTCATTTTCTGTCTCTTGAAGTTGTACTCCAGCCACCGAGTAGTCAAGCTTGGGCCTTCTTGCACTTGTACCCATTCTCATTACCTTACATTTTGAGGCATTGAATTTCATTAGCCACTTTTCTGACCACTCATGCAGATTATTTAGATCCTCCTGAAGTTCTCTACCATTGTTCTCGTTTTTTACTTTCTTCACAATCTTTGCATCATCTGCAAACATATTCATGAATGAATTTACAGACTCTGGTAGGTCATTTACATATACAAGGAACAAAAGTGGCCCTAAAACTGAACCCTGTGGAACTCCACTACTAACTCTTCTCCATTCAGACACTGAGTGTCTTACTCTAACCCTCTGTTCCCTTCCTTCTAAGTAAGTTTTTACCCATTCCAAGACATTTCCACCTATTCTAGCCATTGATTGCTGCTTCCTAATAAGTCTCCCATGTGGAACAGTGTCAAACGCTTTCTGGAAGTCTAGGAATATGCAATCTGCCCAGCCCTCTCTTTCCTGTAAGATTTGGCTTACCTCATCATAAAATTCTAATAAGTTTGTTACTGTTGATCTTCCTTCTCTGAAGCCATGTTGCCTCACTGACAAAAAGTTGAAGGATTCCAAGTGAAGAGAGATATGTTTCCTTAGTAGTTTCTCCATAACTTTGCAAACTATGCTGGTCAAGGAAACTGGTCTATAGTTCAGAGCCGTATCCCTCCTTCCCTTTTTGAAGATCGGTATCACATTTGCTTGTTTCCAGCATCTTGGAATCTCCCCCGACTCCAGTGACTCCTTAAATATGATACTTAGTGCCACTGATATTGTGTTTGCGCATTTTTTAAGCACATGAGGGGATATGTCATCAGGACCTGTAGCTTTATGAACATCTAAATCCATCAGCGCTTTGCATACCTCTGTGGCTGTAAGGTTGATGTTCTCTAATACCGGCCCTTGAGCTTCTATCACTGCAATCTGAGGGGGTGGGGTATTTTCTACTGTAAATACTGACTGAAACTCCTTGTTCAATTCTTTGCAGATCTCTTCGTCCGTCTCAGTGATGCTTCCATCCGCTCTTTTTAGCCTTAAAACCTGTTCTTTTACCTTCAGTTTTCCTCTGATAAAGCTGTGGAAAAGCTTGGGATTTTCTTTAGCCTTCCTGGTGATGTTCCTCTCATAATCTCTCTCTGCCTCTCTCCTTTTACTTAGGTAGTCATTTCTTGCTCTTTTGTAGGTTTGCCAGGCATTTATGTTTTTTTCTCCTCCTATACCTTTTCCAGCATTTGTCTCTCCACTCCTTAGCTCTTTTACACCCATTATCGAACCATTTCTCTCTGGCATGAATTACACCTACTTTGGTGACAGGTATGCAGCAATCTACTATCTTCCCATATTTCTCACAAAAGATGTCATACATTTCTTGTACAGATTTGTTGTAAAATAAGGTTCTCCAGTCAATAACTGCAAAAAGCTCATTCATTTTGATGTAATCTCCTTTCGGATAGTTCCTCCTCATGTCCTCAGTGCCTCTACTCTCAGGAAGAATGTCTTCAATGATATACTCCATCAACAACACACAGTGGTCACTCTTTCCAATTGGTGGTTCATACTCAATATTTTCAATATCCAACACATTATCTGTGAACACTAGATCAAGTAGTGATGGCTCATCCCCACCCCTGGCTCTTGTTGGTTCCATTACATGTTGGTGCAGGAAATTCCCTTGTACGCAATCTAGGAATCTTGCCCCAAATGAGTCCTCACCACTGTGTGGGTCAAGATTTATCCAATCTATCTCTTTATGGTTAAAGTCTCCCATAATCAAAATCCTACATTTTTTCTCCCGTGCCATGTTAACAACTGAGTTTATGACTTCAATAGTACCTATATGACTTTCCTCATAAATTTCAAGCCTATTTTGGTTCCTTGGTGGGTTGTATACAACAGTTATTATAATGCTCTCTGACCCAGTATTTATGCGAGCAACAAGAAATTCCCTGAACTCACTTTCTATAGCCAAATTTATTTCTTCAACTTGAATCCTCTCACTTATGAGCAGTGCTATCCCTCCACCAGTCCTCTCAGATCTTTCGACCCTTAGTATTCTGAAGCCCTTAGGAAAAACTGTGACACTGTTTATGTCCTCACTCAACTTAGTCTCTGTAATTGCTACTATATCTGCCTTACTGTTGTGAATCCTATCTTTTAATTCTACTGCCTTACCAGCTAATCCATCAGCAGGTGTGTGTGTGTGTGTGTGTGTGTGGTGTGTGTGTGTGGTGTGTGGGTGGGTGTGGTTGTGTGTGTGTGTTTGTTTTTTATGCATACAGGTATATATGCATACATATATGTGCATTTACAAACACCCAAATGCATGCTTTCTTTCCATGCATAGTAAGTTACTTCTTTATCAATGAGCATAATTAGGTTTATTTTATTTAAATCGTACACCTAGTGAACATAAGTGTTTCTTAATATAAGTTAGTATATTTATATCCATAAACAGTTACTTATGTACTCCTTGTAATCATTAATGTTATTGTCTGGTAGTTGCAACTTTATTTTCCATTCAACTTTTACCAAATATTATGCACTAAAACGATATATTTTTCTTCATTTAAAAGTAAAGGCAAAGAGCAAAACAATATGAAAATTTATTTATATATATATATATATATATATATATATATATATATATATATATATATATATATATATATATATATATATATTATAAAACAAGTACAGAATATGCTGTCGTCACGCCTAATTTCAGTGTTACCAACTCGATGTATTTTACCAAAATATGAGAGAGGTAAATTTCTCTTCTTACAAGATTAAATATTCATCAAGTGCGGTTCATGGACATCTCCACAGGGAATATTTTATGGTATTTTTTTTTTTTTAGGAACAAAAGTAATATGTTGGTTGGTAATCTGATTAAGTTATCTGGCGTTATCGATAATAAATCAAAAGCCTTCTTTAGTGAATATTGTGTAAAAGCAATAGGAATCTGGCCCTATTTTTTTTTTTTAGTGCCACTTAAGAGGAGTCATTCGGTGTTATATGAAGTAGAAGTTCATAATGACTTAGTAGTATTCAGCCTCCAGTTACGAACTGTAAACGCAAAATGTACACTGAAATGTAGGTCTTCTAACTAATTTTGTGAAAAGACTGATTTTTGTAATCACATCTGCTTAATATGGACCGATATGATGATGGAAATTGATGATTTTTTAATATATATAAAAAAATCATTAACATGACCACTATGCACTGTCCAAATCAATTAAGGGGGTCAGTTCCACAATTATCCAAAACACATAGTGCGCTCACTTATCTAGTGAGCGCTAGAATTTTGAAATATTTTTGTTGCCCCCATATCAAATTTGATTGATTGTTAGTCCGTATCACATGAAGGAGAGATAGAGATAGTATTCCCTTATTTTATATGCCATAATAACTTAGATTTCATTAATGCTTACTCAGCATTTTTAAGAGGAAATAGATATAAAATATCACAGTTAAGAAAAGTACTTTGTAAAAGTATGGATACATACATACATACATACATACATACATACATACATACATACATACATACATACATACATACATACATACTACATACATACATACATAGCATGCATGCATGCATGCATGCATGCATGCATGCATGCATGCATGCATACATACATACAACATACATACATACTACATACAACATACATACATACATACATACATACATACATACATACATATACATACATACATACATACATACATACATACATACATACATACATAAACCACAGTTTGTTATTGTATACATAAATTAAACAAACACATAGCCTTACTTGTGCATACATACTTTAAGATTAAATACACAAATACATGGATGTGGACACGCATGTGCGCATATTTGTACTATGTAAAGAGAATGAAACCAGCATTACTATCATCAATTTGCGCGAAAGGATGAATGGAAATTCTTTTTAATAAGTGTAAGAAGAGGTGATAATTGGAATTCTCTAAGCGAAGAAACAGTAAACGCAAAATGCTTCAAAGTTTTAAAATACAAATCTGTCAAGTGTAAATTGGTATAAAAAAGAAGGAAGTCAATACGAAGACCGGGAGCTACGAGTCTTGCACAATTTCCCTTGATGATCACATTCTAGGAAAATGAAATTAGGTAATTATCCCCCCCCCCCCCCCACACACACACACACACACACACACACACACACACACACACACACACACACTTTTTGCACTTTGGATATTGCTTGATTGGTGTAACTTTATAAACATACCTACAGTACTTCTGTAATATCGCATGTCAATGTATACACGCACTGATTTCGAGTATGAAATATAGCATGCTATATTCCTGATGAAATAATGATAATTCAGAGAAAAAGCAAGTAGTTCTGAGTGAGCATGACTCTCTCTCTCTCTCTCTCTCTCTCTCTCTCTCTCTCTCTCTCTCTCTCTCTCTCTCTCTCTCTCTCTCTCTCTCTCTCTCTCTCTCTCTCTCTCTCTCTCTCTTCTCTCTCTCTCTCTCTCTCTCTCTCTCTCTCTCTCCCCACGTGCATTCCGTGTCCTAATGTACCATGAGAAACATTTAGTTAGACATTATGCTGACCTGTTCAATTGTCTTTTCGAACATGTCTATTTTGTTTGCTCTTGTCACATCAGCAACCTTAATAAGTACACATAAAACTGTGGAGTCTATGGAGGAATATTATCTTCACAGGCTTGGGCATTAACCAGAGCAAAATTTCACAAAAGCTCAATATCTAAAGGTCTTTATACTCCCTGGTTGGATGTATGACATCAATCCCCAAGAAGAATCCAGTGTTGTTGATGTTGAGTCTTTTGGGATAATTGGGATAAAAAAAAAGTATAAATTCTTGTGCATCAGGTTTGAAAACAGGAGCTATTCTACCAATCCACTGAACAGAGACATTAAAGGATAAATAATGATAGGATTAGAGGACCTTTTGACCTTAAAAAAAATGAGACATATGATACTGGAATAAAGATGACTCCCTTACCACCACCCATTTAAGGAATAATATTTAATCATTTAGAAAATGCAATGCATAATACGAAGAGAAGCAATTAATTATTGTCATTTTAGTTCATTTTAACTCTTACATTGTCAGTGAACCTGGGGTGAGATTATTGCCCCTACTAAATCCCAACCTTAGGAATTTTTTGTTCTTTTATATTTTTCCACACAATTAGTGCTGTGCTCACAAGATTTACTGGACTGACAAGCTACAAGACGCGCTTTTGGGGAGTTGACTTTGAGATCTCCTCTTTTATCGTCGTAATTTCTTTATCATTTTTTTGGATATGCCAGCACTTAGGACAGAGTTAAGGTCTTCAGATTATTTGAAATTATTAATTCTTCATGTAAGGAACATATAATGTTGGATTCAAGTGGAATCTTTTGTCAAAGGGAATACTGATTTGTGATAAAAAAAAAAGTTAAATTTTAGTTTTCAATAAATCCAAACAACACTTAGTGAATACTTACAAGGGAATTAACCGTTCTCAATTTCTGTTTGATATTATTGTAAAAGATAAACATGCGACAGCAGTGGCCGGGTGGTAAGGCACTTGACTTTGACTCTTCAGCTCGTCACTCGAGACCAGCTGCAATCTAAGGTTAGAAAGGCATTCACACGTGATAAAGGTCGCACTCTGCCAAAACTAAAGTCCTTCGTAAGAAGGCCTCGTCCAAGTTCATACTAGAAAGGGGAGTCCGTGATGTAAAACTGGGTCAAAATAGCAAAAGATAAGATAACCTGAAAAATACAAAGTCACAGGTGCAGTCCATGAATGTATAAGGCATCACGAGCTTTAATATTTATGAAAATATTAGGGCTACAGAATCATATATTTTATTAGAGCCTCCCTTTATCGGAGAAGGGCCACAAATACCACTTTATTTTTTGGTCCCACTCCTCGAATGCTGTACTATCTAAATCTCCTGAAGTGAAAAAGGCTGGCTCACCATTAAGACCAGTATTTTCCCTCTCACACCCAAGTAAATCTGGTGAAGAAAGCTTCATTAACCCAAATAGGAAATGTGATTATGGAACCTTCTAGGTGGAGTTAAATACATTATTCACAGAGTTGTTGAAGTGTGATACAATTTCTCTACAAAGTACATTAATGCCTTTTTATAAAACATCATTGGAATGTTGTTTTCGTTAATGCTGTTACTGTTGCTGTTTTTGTTGATTTAATTTGATATATTGCTGCTCTATTACTACTTTGCTGCTCTGTTATTAAGTTGGTTAGTTTTGTTGTTAGTCATGACACTGCTGTAGCTGATATGTTGCTTATATTCTTATGTACATTGAGCAGACAAACACATAAGGACATTCAGTTATACACCGTCCTCAAAAATAAAAATAAAAAATTAAGTGATATGTATTTAAATTTTACTTAAAAATCATTGTATCACTATGGCTTGCAGTATTATATCACATTCAACATTGCATGATTAAGAAATGATTTTTTTATGCGAATTACATCTTCGCTTCTTTAATTTTTCTTTTAATTTAATTTTGGCATGAATGCTACGGGATTTTTTTTTAGGAGAGGACTTGCTCATGACGAGGCATTGCTTTTTTTTTTTATGAATGACACACCGGGACAGGCAAAAACTGCCCTCATCAATAAAGGCCCGGGCAAGAGAAAATACCATGACAAAGGAAAAGATAAAGGTTAAGGACAAGGCAGAGATAAGGTAATGTCACACAAAGGAAAATGACAGACAGAAAAAAACAGTCAAAGTACAGAGGACCCAGATATATGGAGGACTAGGCTCTGAGATGACGATAGATCTGCTTTTTGAAGGATTAAAGGCCATAAGAATTAGGAAAGACAGAAGGAGGAAGAGAGTTCCAGAGCCTGGAGGTAGATGGGAAGAAGCAGTCGCTGCACCGACCAATCCGCGAGCTACAAATCTCCACACAGTACCTGTGAGATGATGCTGTTTGACGAGCCTTATGCGGCCTAGGCATTGGGGGAGGGATGCAACTCGCCAACTCATCAGAGCAGCGATGGAAGTAGTAGCGATAGAAAAAAAGGGAAGATACCTTACGGCGAAGAGAGAGAGCATCTAGATTAGAAGTAAGAGAAGGATCATTAATGAGTCTGACTGCCTTAAATTTAACCCTATCAAGGAGGTATGTATAAGAAGAAGCACCCCAGATGTGTGAGCAGTATTCTAAGCAGGGACGGATAAAACCTTTATAAATTTTAAGTAACTGTAGAGAGAAAAAATAATGACGAAAACGAAACAAAACCCCCAATTTTATGGATGAAGATTTAGAAATTTGGATTATGTGATTTCCTCAAGACAAGGAGAGGCTATATGGATTCGTAATATGTTGATAGAATTAAGAGGGTAAATTTCGTTAGTTTCGAAGACAATAGGGTTATTAGGAGGAGAAGAAGATAAAGAGATAGCCAGAAACTGTGTCTTGGAGGCATTGAATTTAACTAAATTTTAAGTGCCCCACTCACATACTCTCTGCAAATCGGAGTTGAGAGTAGAGGAAATGGTGATTCGAGACTGATTCCAAGTAGCAGATGAAGGTTGTGAAGAAAAGGCAGAGGAAAAGTAAAGGGTAAAATCATCAGCAAAAACATGAAGAAAAGAGGAAGATGGAGATTGTAGAAGATCATTGATGAAGAGAAGTAACAGAGTAGGTGAAAGAACAGAGCCATGTGGAACACCAATGGTAACAGAGAAAGGGCTATATGTCGAGCCATCAACAACTACAGATATAGAACGGTCAGTAAGAAAACTTGAAGTCAGAGAACAGAAAGAAGGGGTAAAGCCATAGGCAGGGAGTTTGGCCAACATAGTCTTATTAGATTTGACCATTATTTGTATTTCTTATTATTCTTATGTTTCTTACTGATGGTCCTTTGAGCTTCAAGAATTTCGGATTAAGTGAAATAAGAGCTGAAGATCCTTTTGCTTAAAAAAAAAAGAATGTATTTTAATATCTTAATGTACATTTAGTCTAGTGTTGCATTAGTAATTTTGTTTCTCAATGATGCAATTGACAGAGGCTTTTAAACACAGATAACTTACCAGAAGAATATCAAATCTAGAAATAAAATGAAACATACAAAATGTATAGATTAAACTAAGTGTCTTCGAGATATTGCAAATGTTTTTAGCTTCTATAGCATTCAGGAACTCATACTTTTGCTTTGTTCATGTAGAGACTCAAGAATTCATTGACAGTTATGGTCTTATTCTGAGTTCAATTTATTTTTAAACTGAACTAGTACTATACATGTTTCTTTATATTCAATGTAACTAAATTCTGCTTTATTCTGTGCGTTTTACTATTTCTTTGTCTTCAGCTTTAACCCATCTCTATATGGGGTCGCTGTTTCTTGCTAGCCTTTTCCACCTTTTCCTGTCTCGAGTATCCTGTCCCCTTAGCCCCTTATCCGGTATATCATTTACTATTTTTGTTTAAAGGCTAATAATTCTGTAAGTTCTCTAAGTGACACTTTATCCTTTTAATTTG
>JAXCGZ010011762.1:45000-47500 GCA_037179515.1 Halocaridina rubra
CATATATATGTATATATAAATATATATATATATATATATATATATATATATATATATATATATATATATATATATATATATATATATATATATATATATATATATATATATATATTATATAAATATATATATGCTTACGTGTGACACCGGGACGGGTAAAGAAAACTATTTTCATCGTGCCTGGCCACCAAGAAAACAATTAGGAAATAGTAAAACCTAAAGAGCAAGGCAGGAGTAAGAGAATGATAAGCAATATAAAGACAGGCTGAAGGAATAAACAAAGTAATGAAGATCAAGAATAATAATGATTAGAAGAAAGCAAAGAGAATTACTTATATATATATATATATATATATATATATATATATATATAGTGTGTGTGTGTGTGTGTGTGTGTGTGTGTGTGTGTGTGTGTGTGTGTGTGTGTGTGTGTGTGTGTGTGTGTGTGTGTGTGTGTGTGTGTGTGTGTGTGTGTGTGTGTGTGTGTGTGTGTGTGTGTGTGTGTGTGATTATTTTGATTCTAGAAGGAAAATAGGAAACAACAGAGTACCTAAGCGCTTACGAGTATATTTATCTTCCCATCTTCAGAGGTGTCTTTGAAGATGAGCATATATATATATATATATATATATATATATATATATATATATATATATATATATATATATATATATATATATATATATATATATATATATATATATATATATATATATATATATATTATCAATATTTATAAACCTTAAAATTCATTTTTTAATGTTTTTCTTTATGTAAATATTAATTTTGTATCTGTTTACTTACAGATATCACTAATGCCTCTTCGTGTACCTACATCCCTCCTGACTGTCATGAAGCGGAGTGTGTGCAGTAAGTGAATTGTGCTTACACTATTTCTTTACACGTATATGTGAACTAAGTGAGTCACCTGACTAGGATTTTGGTTTCTTTAAATGAATTAATGGGCAAATAGGTAGATGGGTAGATTCGTAGATTCGTAGACAACGATGCGAGTAGATATTATTTCTCCATAAACGTGAAATAAAAATGTGGTTTTTGCCTCTATCTAAGATTCGACCCTAGAACACACGTGAATACCTATCATTGTGTATAAGGCACTTCTTAGTGTAAAATTATTCTTACTTGTTAAAAAACAACGTAATGGTTTGCAATGTTTCTCTTTCGGAGCTGAAATGTGGAAAGACTTTCTAGATTAATATAAAAAGAAATATGTCAATAAATAAGGGCAAAAACAAAGGACATGGTATATATACAGATAAAGAAAATGAATAAAAACATAGCAAGCCTCTATATGGCTCTATTAAAAGAAAATATGCATGTATGTGTGTATGTATGTATATATGTATGTTTTTTATGTATGTATGTATGTATGTATCCAAACTTTGGCCTTATAGAAGTTTCATTAATATTTTTAACATTTTCTTGTCCATGTGTCTGAAGGCCACCCTAAAATTTTATTTTTTATAAGAAAGCATATACAGCCATTACTATTCCATATTTATGTTTTTCCAGAGATAAATCTTACAATATGATTACCCATAAATATCTTTTTCTCTGTCTATTGATGTTCTGCACCTGCTATTGAATACCCAAACGTGTGCCTTTTTGCATTTGTACCCATTCTTATCACCTTACATTTTGAAGTATTGAATTTCATTTGCTACTTTTCTGGTCACTCATGCAGACTATTTAGGTCTTCCTGAGTCCTCTACCATTGTTCTCGTCTTTTACATTCTTAATAATCTTAGCATCATCCGCAAACATTTACAGAAATGCATTTACAGACTCCGATATGTCATTTTCATATACAAGGAACGAAAGTGGCCCTAAAACTTAACCTTGTGGAATCCCAATACTAACCTCTCTCCAGTTAGATGCTGATATTTTGCTCTTTCCCTGTGTTCACTTCTTTCCAAGTGAGTTATTGTTCACTCCACTCACTTTCCACTTATTCCTGCTATAGTATGAAGCTCTTTAAAAAGTCTCAAATGTACGACTGTATGATATGCCTTCTGAAAATCATAGAATATGTAATCCGTCCAGCCCCCTCTTTCTTGTAAGATCTTGCTTACTTCATAATGAAGATTTAGTAAATTTGTTATTGTACATCTGCCTTCTCTGAATCCATGTTGTCTCACTAAGAAAAAATTGAAGGACTCCAACTGTACAGATGCGTTATCTTAGTAGTTTCTCCATAACTTTACAGACTATGCTGGTCAAAAAAAAACAGGTCTCTAGTGTGGAGCCGTGTCTCTCCTTCTCAATTTGAAGATAGGTACCACGTTTGCTTGTTTCCATCATCATGGAATCTCCCAGAATTCCAGGGACTTTTCAAATATGATGCATATCTCCACTGTTAATATTCTAGCACACTTCTTAAGTACGTAGAGAGATATATCATCAGGCTCCATGGCTTCAGGGGCATCTAACTCCATCAACGCTGTGCATCCTTCCCCTATAGTCAAAAAGACGACTTTCT
>JAXCGZ010011762.1:50000-57500 GCA_037179515.1 Halocaridina rubra
CTCTCTCTCTCTCTCTCTCTCTCTCTCTCTCGCTTTCCGATTTCGTCATGGTGTAACTATTCTTGGCAAAAGTTTCTTTATCATATTATATTTTTATTACTCTCTTGTCATTTCTTCAATACTTTTTTTAATCATTTACTTATTTCTTTTTTTCTTTTGCTATATTGTATTCATTATTGTTTTTGCTATCATTATTATCATTATTATTTTTATGCTCATAATTATAATAATAATGATAATAATAATAATAATAATAATAATAATAATAATAATAATAATAATAATAATAATAATAATAATAATAATAATGATAAATAATAATAACAATAATAATAATAATAATAATAATAATAATAATAATAATAATAATAATAATAATAATAATAATAATATAATAATAATAATAAGATAGATATGTAGTAGGTAGGTAGGTAGGTAAATAGGTAAATATATAGATGGATAGATAAATAAATAAATAGATAGATAGATAGATAGATAGATAGATAGATAGATAGATAGATAGATAGATAGATAGAGAGAGAGAGAGAGAGAGAGAGAGAGAGAGAGAGAGAGAGAGAGAGAGAGAGAGAGAGAGAGAGAGAGAGAGAGAGAGAGAGAGAGAGAACGAGAATCGATATCAGGCTTGAAGGACATTGCATTGTCTTGGGTGTTTACATTCACACACAAAAAAAAAAAAAAGTATTTGCTGTACCGTATGGTTACGGTAATCTGTTCACCTGGTCGTTGAGTAAAATGGCATGAACTGACTGAATGCCCTTTGATTTTATATATTTTGGTATGAGTGTCATTCAATACTTTGTTTGCCGTGCATTACAAATGCTTCTTTTATATCAAACTCGCATTTGGTTAAGAAAATGTAAATTGCAAGCACAATATTTGGTTCCTGGACTGATTTCTTAAATCAGCATTGTGTCAAGAGTGGGGTTGTGAAGAGAGAGTAAAATGAACACAATAATTCAGGAGTGTGTGTTAATTCTCTAGCTCTAGCAGGAAGCTGAGAATGTTTTCTTCATTTATACCTTCCATTATGCACTTGGTAGTGCCTTACCACTCTGAGCATTAGTCCTAGGCTTGAATACCGGTCAAGGGCAAAAGTATGTTATATACATACATATGTGCACACATACACATATGTATGTGTGTGAGCATGTATCTGCGTGAGTTCCTTGATCATTCGATATCAATATATGCAAGCCGGCTGGGGCATTTCCACGGAGACTTATTGAATTAACAGGCATATTATATACTTTTTTTTTACGAATGTGACGCCAGGACTGGCCTCCTCCCCCCAAAAAAATCTACCCTCATCGGGTCTGGGCACGAAAAAAGAAAAAAACGGAAAGCAAAGAGAAACAGAGATGGAAAGTGCTGTGATTTGTCAAATATGAAGGGATAGTAAGAGATCTGTAACGAATAGCTAAGAATGGACTCTCGTATATAATGAAAGCTATGAGTTTATCTTCTGTTCATGTTTTTAAATTCTCTAATTTTCTGTTTTTCCATTTTCTCATCGCATTCTACGATTCAACAAAGGTATCATGCTATTGCATAACAATAATTGAGTATACTTTAATACATTTGTACGAAAATATACAACAGTTATGGACAAATATAATGTACAAATGAATAAGACAAATTTTGCAAATATCAGGTCCATTATGATATTGAGAAATTAATTTCACAGTGATGATATTAACTTTTTTGGGAGTTAAGACAAGAAAAGAATCCGTAATAGCAAACGTCTTGATATACCAATGTCACTGCTTGATTCGTAAGAAATATTTCCAAAAATTGTAATGAAACTCACCTCATATGTAACAATGCATGCAGTATATAAGGTATTTCAATGTTACCCCAAGGAGCTAAGAGCTCGTTATTTTTACTTGATCCCAGACTGTCATTCAATGAGAATTTAGCCTTTACAGTATTAACATGGTTCATTCCCAAGTCACATGATGCCGCCAAAGGTTGTGATAAGAGGTTTCTCAGCAGCCCATTCTCTCAGCACATTCGATGACGGTACTTTTAGTATTACAACGTACCTTAATTATTAAAAGTGTGCCTTAACAATTAGAGAGATTATTTGAGTAATTATAATTTAGGCTACCGCAAGATATATGTGTATATTGTGTCAATATATTACTCTGCACTAAAGCACGGCATTGAAAAAAGTAGATAATGCTGACTGTATGAAAGTTTAATTAATTAATTTGCTTTTAAAGTATTCGAGTGATTGCTTTGGTGGTTTGTTCTTTTATGCAGTAGTACCATGTCCCAATTCAAGTGAGAACTCATAGTATGATTGTTAGCTCTAACATCTGAAATTGAATAAATCTTCACCTTCCAGAAAAAGGTATTAAGTAACATTTCTACAAAATGAAAAATCTGGTCGAAATGACCGAATTTGTATTTTGTAGATGTCTATTACACTGACTTTTTAGGCCCGTGTCAAGTAATGTTCTTTTCAGCAACTGATGAATATGGTATTATAAATTGATTAAGTGATTTCATTTTCAGAGAACGCGAGTGTGAAAACGGAGACTGTACTTCCATGGGTACTTGTAACTGTCTACCGTGTTACTCCGGAGATACTTGTTCAGACTATGGTAAGACCTTGTGAAATTTCAGAGAATCATAGTCGCTTGTCTGGGATCAAGTTAAGGTAATCTCTCCCAGTATAATCTATTAATGATAATCCCTCATTCAATATCAGTGATATCCCTTCTTGCTACTAGTCATCAGGTTAGTTCCTGATTCATTATTAGTGTGACATCGGATCGGGCAAAGCAAATTGCCCTCGAAAGCTTTGAGAAGAAAGAGTAGTAGCTTAAAGATAAGGCAGAAATAAGAGAAAGAAAAATATTAAGAAAAGGACAGGCTGAAAGAATAGTCAAAAAATGAAGACCCAGAAAAGTGGCAGTGTTAAACCCTGAAATCACGATAGATCAGTTTATTGAAGGAAGAAAGGGCATAAGACTCAGGGAAATAAGGAGGAGGCAGAGACTTCCAGAGTCTGGAAATAGAAGGAGAGAAGCAGTCAATGCGCCTACCAATCAGCGTGATACAAATCTCCTCGCAGACCCTGTGTGACGTGGCCATATGGGGTGTGTTTCTGGTTATTATTAATAAACTTAACCTAAGCCAGTGGTTCGAAACTCGCTTCAGGCCGTGGACCACGAACCCAATGAAAAAAATGTCCTGGACCATTTGATTTTTGGATAAGGATAAATCAAACATACACAACAAATATTTTGGTGTAATATATATTTCTTTAAAACAGAACTTCAGGACATGCTCCTTGAAGATATCCTCCTACTTTTCACACTATGCTATTTGCATGATGCACACATGCACACTGTATTTTAATCTGAAATACATTTCTTACAAACATAATTTCCTCACACTTTTTTCCCTGCTTCCTTTGAAATTGATAGATTATATGTAGAAAACCAAATTGAATTACACCATACCTGTAAAACAGCGCTGGACGAATAATATAATTGACTAGTTCAGCTGTTCGATGGCTACTGGCAAAAGCAATGTACGACAGTATTAGGACGCCTTCACACGTGAGGTTTTCTCCCACGTGGTTGTATGGCAGCACTGGTGGGTGTTTTAAGAGGTATGTCTTCACAGGAGCGGCTTTTCCCGCGTGGTTTGTCTGCATCAGTGCACAGAATTGTCATACCAGATTGAAAAATTATAGCAGAAGAGCAGCACCCAACCTCTGCCACAGATTAACCACGACTGCCGCTCGGGGAAAAACCTCCCGTCTGAAGAGATCCATAGACTTCTAGAGTATTCTAAACCGCCTGGCACTGCGCGGTTGGCAGTGCACCCGATGGGAAATCATTGCCTCGCGGGAATTAAACCCAGCGGCCAGTGTGTTAAGGGCCTCATTGAACTTCATTGACTTCTAAACCGCGCGTTGGAAAACCGGGCAGCAAAAAACCTCTCGTGTGAAGGCAGCCTTAGCTACACATAGCCGCGTGGCAACTGACGGGAATCAATGGCTCGCCAGCTTGACGCGTACAGCATGAGCATGTATATAGCGGTGTGAATTGCAGACACCCATTTTAGATAAAACTGAGAAACTTAAAGACTGAAGTGCTACTTAGCTACTATAACTTCATAAGAACTGCCGAACTGATTTCTCAAATAGGAATAATATAATAACATGAATGGCCAGTTATTTGCTTTTATTAAATTGTTCCTACTGAGCTTTTAGTAAATTAAAAATCATGTACATTGATTTCCAGTTTATTACCAAATAGAACAGACGTCCTGTGGACCACCCGAAAATTCCCCATGAACCATCAGTGCACCATAAACCATCAATTGAGAAATACTTGAGCTAAACTAATCTAAAATGGTCATATAAGGATATTTCCGCCTTTTCCATTTGGGAAGAATGATCTGTGCTTAATTCCATATCTGTATATTGGACTTTGGGGAGGTTCATCAGCACTGTCGAAACTTACTTCAGATTTTGATAAGACTAAGTATGTCATATATTGAAAGTTGAATTGCTTAAGGAAATATTCATTCATTACACTTTGCACATCCAGACTCGGAGTTTGAACTTATACATTGAAGAAACATATTTAGAATATAGTGAATATTGAGTAACACACAGACTCAGTGTTTGTGTTAAACGCAAAAAGATAGAAAATGAAAGAAGATATTGCTTGCATGTCCGAAACTGGGATTTTAAAGTACCTGTATTGCTAATTTAGAGAGAACTTTTCAGATTATTGTGATCTCTGAGTAGTTAACTTAAAGATTCATCAGAAGCATTTGTTAATGTCTATAATAGCACTGGTTTTACGTCAGAGACTCCTTTTTCTAGTAAGGGCTTGGATGGTGCCCCCTTTCAGAGGGCGTCCATTTAGGCACAGTTCTACTGTTACCCCGAATGAACCCCTTTTCTAACCTCAGACCGTTCTGTGTCTCAAACCTACGACCTGAAGAATCAAAGTCACGGGACCTACTACCCGGCCACGGCGGCTAAATAGTGAATGTCTGTAATAGGATATTTATTATCACACAAAAAAGAAAAAACAATTGCTTTGTGTTTTTAATAACCCAGGGCTAAAACTCGATAGATACTTCTCTTTTTATATCTGTGATATTAATGTCTTTAGTAATGCTTGCATGTCTAAACCATATGCTAGCAAATGGCAAAAAATGTTACGCAGTCGTTGGATTATGTTTATGCTATGTGTAGAATGTTACTGGACTATTGAGTTAATGCATTATTGACTTCGGATCCAGAGGAAAGTAGGGTTCCTATGCTCGTCAGGGAACGCGCGGCCGCAGCACGGGCGGCGGCCCCGTCCGCCGGAGTGCGCGGCGGCTGCGGGGGGCCCGGGGGGGTGGGGCGCCGGCTGCGAAACCATTGTGGAAAGAAAAAGGCTCTCCTGGCCTGTTTGCATAGTATGATAAATATTAAAAGTTATAGCATACTGTGGCCTGATGATTCGTCAAGTCGTCTGTTCGAGACCCACTGCGGACTGATGTTAAAAAGAGCATTCATTCGGGTTAACAGTTGCTTACTGACAAGCCAAAGTCCTCTGAAAGGGGGCACCGTCCTAGCCCTTACTAGAAAAGGGAGTCCGCGACGTAAAACCGGATCATCATAAAAGTTAAAGCATGCTATCAAACATTTCAAAGAAAGACCTCTCTTTTGTATAATATAATAAATACAATAAGTTAGAGCATACTATCACGTAATCAAAAGATGGATTTCTGCTTTGCATAATACGATAAGTCCTATGAGTTCAAATATGCTTCATATTGGTTACATACGAAAATAATACGCATATGAATTTCACACATCCATGCATGAAAATGATGATCTTGGAAGTAGTCGAGCGATTGCAAAATTTCGCTTTATGTAAGAGCGATTCATAAAATAAATGACCCTGAAGCTACGTGTAGCCATCCGATTGCATGACTGCATAGTAATCTGCTAAATTACAGTACATATGACAAATGTGTTCCTTTACTTTCATTATTTATCAAGAATTTACGCTCTGGCTGAAATCAGTATATGAAGATTATAATTTACTGAATGCAGAGAGTTAGTGGTCCTACAGCTGAAAAATTACTTGTGGAATCAAGGAAGACTGATTAATTATGTATCATATATATTTATATGTAAAAGTTACCCACTTTTTTTGACCTGGCTTTATTATCTAAGTGGAGTATGTAATGGTGTCTCTGTTTGTACTAAATATCATGTTAGCTTACAGACGCTACTCAATTCCAGTGAGAATTTATTTTCTAATTTGTATTAAGCATATACTTGAGCAGTGTAAAATTAAAAGGTAATAGAGGTCTATGTAAATAAGCTTGAGTAATATAATTAAAATACTTGGTACACAAATTATATTTTCACATAAGAGTCAGGTGTAAAGGCATGCAAATTAGTTCAAGATATAACAAAGAAAGACCAAAAATACTTATAGTTTTATTTCGTATTTTGAGTCAATATTAGTTCCCATTTGGGGTTGAAAACAGACGGATTGAAACTGGGGATTGAAAGCCGAATGCGCTTCCCAATCACCCCTCTGTGGGTTCGAATGAGGCTAGTCCTAAGTATTCATATAAACTTGAGTAATGAAATCGTGTACTTAACTGTCTCTATATGACTATGCAACAAACTGTAAATATTTCATTTTATTTATTTATTTATTTATTATTTATTTATTTATTTATTTAAGGAATTATGCATAAAAATTTCAGTTCATAGCCAAACATCTATCTTAAGAGTTGCATGTTGTTTTAACTGCAAAAACTAAAGCTCAGTCTTTTCACCTTAACCAAGGATTTGAATATTCCAACCATCCATCCTTTCCCCTCATCCAGAAGCATTTGAATATTTCTAGCCTGCAATAATATTTATCCATTCATCTTATCCAATGATTTCGATATGCTCAACTCGGGAGGTGACTGACCCGTGTTCAAGCCCACGGCGAGGCGTTAGGATGGGCATTCAGTTTAATTTCCCCTATTTCAATCCATCTGTGTCTATCCTGAATTGGTATTAATAGTGACGCATAAAACGTAGAGTAGGATATACTTACTCATGTTTGACTGTTAGTCATAGGTAGATGTCCGTCAGGCTTCAGTCAAACAGAAGTTAGCTTTTTCATTATCATTAGTGTACACAAATTATCGGATCAAGTAAAGATAACCGCTCCCATTAAATTAAATAACCCAGTACACTGTCAGGCTAAATTAGGTTAGCTTAGGTTAGATTAGGTTAGATTAATGTCTATGTTGCCCTAACTAAGCCTAACCTAACTTTACCTAACAATTTGCGGAGTTTATTTAATGTAATGGAAGTCGTTATCTGTCCTTGATCCAAAGTATCTAACAGAGCAAGTAACTCCATCACAGGTAATAGATATTACTGAATTCATTACTGTGTCACAAAAGCAATTTCACTTCTACCATACCCAAGATATATATATA
>JAXCGZ010011762.1:60000-67500 GCA_037179515.1 Halocaridina rubra
TATTTATAAATATGATAGTGCTTATTATAATAATTATTACTAATTAGGTTCATTTATTTCAATGCTGTAGTATATTATTACATTTACTGAATTGTATTTTATTTTTTCGCTATGAAAATATCATGCAATTAGTAAATATCACTGAAACAACAATGGATATATTACCCACTCCAGATAGAATACAATGCAAAAATGATATGAATAACTGAAGCATATTGTCAGTATATACGCTTTGCAACTATGGCCTTATTTCAAGAAAAGCGGTTTGATATTTGTGTAAAAAGAAAAGTGATCCTGTCTGGCTTACTACAGACTACTTAGTTTTCTGTCATGTAAAGCATAGCTAGTAGTCAGTTCTTTCATTATTAAGAATGCATTTTCATACTTTCTAATGCCATTATCGTTTTTTCTTCCACGATGCTATTTTCAGGTGTGGACCGATCTCAATATGGCCATATTTCAGCCAAAGAAGATGTTTTGTCTCTGACTGTGGTCGTTCATCATCCTGATTCTCTACCAGGTCTTTTACAGGCGTCAAAGGTACAGAAAAATAATAATTATTAGTCTCTTGTCTCTTATTGTAATTTCTTAGTATATATCCAGTCTTTTACATCTGTAATATAAATCTAGACACCTTTTTATTCTGGATACCTGGATAATATGTCCCACTATATTATGCACCCATCTTGGTAATGTTTTCTAAAATTAAGGATTTATAGTGGTTAATTTTACATCTGTTTGGTTATAGATATTCGCACATGTATATTTGAACTGAGTTTTGGTTTTCTAGTCAAAAGATTGTAGATGTGAATTTACAAACACACACACACACACACACACACACACACACACACACACACACACACACACACACACACACACACACACACACACACACACACACACACACACACACACACACACACACACACATATTAAAGGAAAAAAATTGAGAACTTTTTCGTGAGGAAGAGAGAGAAGCTGCCGTCCAGTTTCTGCCTTGAGGGAAATCTAGAAGAGTTGCCAGACGTGGAGCCATCACACCACATTACCTAATTTTTTGTGTAAACTGGGGAAAGCTCTTAAGCCGTTTTACCTGATCCTGTGGTTCTATATATTGTTAAAATCAGTATCCTTCCCATTTATATTAACTAGTTAGTTAGTTTGATACACGAAAAAATTGAATAATAAAAGAAAAAAAAATTACCAAATACCCACCTGTCAACAGTACTGACTTAAGTTGCCAAGTAGTACAGCAGTCCTATTTTCTTCATTTTTTTTGCTTTTCTTTTAGCTTTCTCTTTTGCTATTTTGTTATTTTGTATATACATTGAGTTAAATGTAAAGTCTAAATCCCGAGATAACATATCTTGGTTAGCAAGTCAGTTTATCAGTTAGGAAGAATATATAACAGAAACAGGTGGGTGCCACCTCGAACACAAATTCGAATTTTCCTTCAGGTTTGACTTTTGTTTTTCTTTTTCTTTTTATACTTAAATTACCATGGTCAAGTTTTTAAGTTAAGATGTGTGTTACCAGAAAGGAGACAAACTGAGTCACTAAATAGCTCTCATATGGAGATATAAAAATTCTGTGTGAAGGTAAATTAGAAGTTTTTCTCTTTTTTTTTTTCCTCTTTCTCGTCTTCTTTCTATATTCTGTGAGAGGGAGAACATAAAAATGAAGCCATCTCTGTCCCAAACCTCTCCCACCCATGGGTCGGGAGAAGGGGTAGTCATCAGAGGACTTAAACAGAGAATCAAGAAGTTAGAGGAAATGGTTACAAGCCTTGATGATAAAATTCGGAATATGGATGGAGAAATGAAAGAGAATGAAACACTCAGAGAACAAATAAGATCTTTGGAGGAAGCAAATAAAGCACAAGGGCAGGAGAGAAAGGAACTAGAAAAAAGAATAAAGAAGCTGGAAGGGGAAAAGAGTCAACTAGAATCTAGAATTTCTAAACAAGAAGATAAAAACAAACAGCTAAATGACAACCTAAAGGAATTAGATGTTAGTTCACTGCTCTCTTCTGAGAGAGACGAGATTGCTGCTTGGAATGTTCAGATTAAGGAAAACATTGAACAGTTCAGAAAAGAGTTCCAGGAGCTGAATATGGAAAATGATGCCATGAAAACGTCCTTTGCTGATGCACTAAAGGGGAATGTGGCAGTAAAAGAGGCTGTAAAGGTGGTGGCACTGGAAAACATACAAACAGTTGACTATAAAGAGACAGTAATCGAAAAAATGAAAGACGTTGTGATGGAAAGGGCAAACCCACTCATCAGACAGGCACTTGATAAGGAGAAGACAGTGGTAATCTCAGGCATAAGTGAATCCCAGGAGCCAACATGGCAGGGGAGACTTGAAGAAAATAAAGCTAACGTTGTAGACCTGATAAGAAAGCTTGGAGTAGTATGTGGTCCTGAGGATATTGTAAACATACACCAACTAGGTAAATATTCGAGGGAAGGAAAGCCGAGACCAACAAAAGTAACCTTTGAGAGAGGGGAGACATGTAGGGAAATATTGTTGAGAAAAAAAAGTCTAAAAGACCTTCAAGAATGCAAAGAAGTGTTCATTAGACGATACAGAACACAGGAAGAGATGGGAAAGATCAAAAACTTGTTGCAAGAGGCAAGAAGGTTAAATGATGAAAGAAATGAAGAAGAGAAGAAAAATTTTCGTTACAGAATACTTCCAGACAATGGGGAGATAAAGAAGATAATGACAGAAGATCAGGGGATGGGGCCTCATTAAGATTGTTATACACAAATGCTGATGGATTAGCTGGTAAGGCAGTAGAATTAAAAGATAGGATTCACAACAGTAAGGCAGATATAGTAGCAATTACAGAGACTAAGTTGAGTGAGGACATAAACAGTGTCACAGTTTTTCCTAAGGGCTTCAGAATACTAAGGGTCGAAAGATCTGAGAGGACTGGTGGAGGGATAGCACTGCTCATAAGTGAGAGGATTCAAGTTGAAGAAATAAACTTGGCTATAGAAAGTGAGTTCAGGGAATTTCTTGTTGCTCGCATAAATACTGGGTCAGAGAACATTATAATAACTGTTGTATACAACCCACCAAGGAACCAAAATAGGCTTGAAATTTATGAGGAAAGTCATATAGGTACGATTGAAGTCATAAACTCAGTTGTTAACATGGCACGGGAGAAAAAATGTAGGATTTTGATTATGGGAGACTTTAATCATAAAGAGATAGATTGGATAAATCTTGACCCACACAGTGGTGAGGACTCATTTGGGGCAAGATTCCTAGATTGCGTACAAGGGAATTTCCTACACCAACATGTAATGGAACCAACAAGAGCCAGGGGTGGGGATGAGCCATCACTACTTGATCTGGTGTTCACAGATAATGTGTTGGATATTGAAAATATTGAGTATGAACCACCAATTGGAAAGAGTGACCACTGTGTGTTGTTGATGGAGTATATCATTGAAGACATTCTTCCTGAGAGTAGAGGCACTGAGGACATGAGGAGGAACTATCGGAAAGGAGATTACATCAAAATGAATGAGCTTTTTGCAGTTATTGACTGGAGAACCTTATTTTACAACAAATCTGTACAAGAAATGTATGACATCTTTTGTGAGAAATATGGGAAGATAGTAGATTGCTGCATACCTGTCACCAAAGTAGGTGTAATTCATGCCAGAGAGAAATGGTTCGATAATGGGTGTAAAAGAGCTAAGGAGTGGAGAGACAAATGCTGGAAAAGGTATAGGAGGAGAAAAAACATAAATGCCTGGCAAACCTACAAAAGAGCAAGAAATGACTACCTAAGTAAAAGGAGAGAGGCAGAGAGAGATTATGAGAGGGACATCACCAGGAAGGCTAAAGAAAATCCCAAGCTTTTCCACAGCTTTATCAGAGGAAAACTGAAGGTAAAAGAACAGGTTTTAAGGCTAAAGAGAGCGGATGGAAGCATCACTGAGACGGACAAAGAGATCTGCAAAGAATTGAACAAGGAGTTTCAGTCAGTATTTACAGTAGAAAATACCCCACCCCCTCAGATTGCAGTGATAGAAGCTCAAGGGCCGGTACTAGAGAACATCAACCTTACAGCCACAGAGGTATGCAAAGCGCTGATGGATTTAGATGTTCATAAAGCTACAGGTCCTGATGACATATCCCCTCATGTGCTTAAAAAATGCGCAAACACAATATCAGTGGCACTAAGTATCATATTTAAGGAGTCACTGGAGTCGGGGGAGATTCCAAGATGCTGGAAACAAGCAAATGTGATACCTATCTTCAAAAAGTTAAGGAGGGATACGGCTCTGAACTATAGACCAGTTTCCTTGACCAGCATAGTTTGCAAAGTTATGGAGAAACTACTAAGGAAACATATCTCTCTTCACTTGGAATCCTTCAACTTTTTGTCAGTGAGGCAACATGGCTTCAGAGAAGGAAGATCAACAGTAACAAACTTATTAGAATTTTATGATGAGGTAAGCCAAATCTTACAGGAAAGAGAGGGCTGGGCAGATTGCATATTCCTAGACTTCCAGAAAGCGTTTGACACTGTTCCACATGGGAGACTTATTAGGAAGCTGCAATCAATGGCTAGAATAGGTGGAAATGTCTTGGAATGGATAAAAACTTACTTAGAAGGAAGGGAACAGAGGGTTAGAGTAAGACACTCAGTGTCTGAATGGAGAAGAGTTAGTAGTGGAGTTCCACAGGGTTCAGTTTTAGGGCCACTTTTGTTCCTTGTATATGTAAATGACCTACCAGAGTGTGTAAATTCATTCATGAATATGTTTGCAGATGATGCAAAGATTGTGAAGAAAGTAAAAAACGAGAACAATGGTAGAGAACTTCAGGAGGATCTAAATAATCTGCATGAGTGGTCAGAAAAGTGGCTAATGAAATTCAATACCTCAAAATGTAAGGTAATGAGAATGGGTACAAGTGCAAGAAGGCCCAAGCTTGACTACTCGGTGGCTGGAGTACAACTTCAAGAGACAGAAAATGAGAGAAATCTAGGAGTAAACATACTGGCAGATTTGTCTCCAGAAATATATATAAATGGCGTAGTAAGGGCAGCATATGCATTCTTATCAAACGTAAGGGTAGCCTTCAGGCACATGGACAAGGAAATGTTCAGAAATATTTATGTAACCTATGTGAGGCCAAAACTCGAATATGCAGCCCCCTTTTGGAATCCGCACTTGAAAAAGCACATAGCTAAGCTTGAAAAAGTTCAAAGACATGCCACGAAACTGGTGCCAGAAATACGCAATCTCGGTTATGATGAGAGGCTGAGGGAATTAGACTTGCCATCACTCGAAGCTAGAAGAGTGAGGGGGGATATGGTGACAGTCTTTAAATTCCTTCATGGTTATGATAGAGTGGATAGGGATCGATATTTCGATATGGCTGGCTCTAGAACTAGAGGTCATAGTTTGAAGCTTCGGAAGAAAACTTGTTTGCAGGATGTAAGGACATACTTTTTCAGTGTAAGAGCAGTTGATAATTGGAATTCGCTAAGCGAGGAGGTAGTTAATGCTATCTCAATCCATAGTTTTAAGGACAGGTATGATAAGTATCACTAAGTCTAAAAATGGAACCGATCAGGAGACGGGAAGATACGAGCTTTGGGCTCTTTCCCGTAAGCACAATTAGGTAATCACAATTAGGTAATCACACACAGGGATCGATATTTTGATATGGCTGGCTCTAGAACTAGAGGTCATAGTTTGAAGCTTCGCAAGAAAACTTCTTCGCAGGATGTAAGGAAATACTTTTTCAGTGTAAGAGTAGTTGATAATTGGAATTGGCTAAGCGAGGAGGTAGTTAATGCTATCTCAATCCATAGTTTTAAGGACAGGTATGATAAGTATGACTAAGTATAAAATGGAACCGATGAGGAGACGGGAAGATACGAGCTTTGGGCTCTTTCCCGTAAACACAATTAGGTAATCAATTAGGTAATCACATACATACAGTGAGGCAACATGGCTTCAGAGAAGGTAGATCAACAGTAACAAACTTATTAGAATTTTATGATGAGGTAAGCCAAGTCTTACAGGAAAGAGAGGGCTGGGCAGATTGCATATTCCTAGACTTCCAGAAAGCATTTGACACTGTTCCACATGGGAGACTTATTAGGAAGCTGCAATCAATGGCTAGAATAGGTGGAAATGTTTTGGAATGGATAAAAACTTACTTAGAAGGAAGGGAACAGAGGGTTAGAGTAAGACACTCAGTGTCTGAATGGAGAAGAGTTAGTAGTGGAGTTCCACAGGGTTCAGTTTTAGGGCCACTTTTGTTCCTTGTATATGTAAATGACCTACCAGAGTCTGTAAATTCATTCATGAATATGTTTTCAGATGATGCAAAGATTGTGAAGAAAGTAAAAAACGAGAACAATGGTAGAGAACTTCAGGAGGATCTAAATAATCTGCATGAGTGGTCAGAAAAGTGGCTAATGAAATTCAATACTTCAAAATGTAAGGTAATGAGAATGGGTACAAGTGCAAGAAGGCCCAAGCTTGACTACTCCTTGGCTGGAGTACAACTTCAAGAGACAGAAAATGAGAGAGATCTAGGAGTAAACATACTGGCAGATTTGTCTCCAGAAATACATATAAATGGCATAGTAAGGGCAGCATATGCATTCTTATCAAATGTAAGGGTAGCCTTCAGGCACATAGACAAGGAAATGTTCAGAAATATTTATGTAACCTATGTGAGGCCAAAACTCGAATATGCAGCCCCCTTTTGGAATCCGCACTTGAAAAAGCACATAGCTAAGCTTGAAAAAGTTCAAAGACATGCCACGAAACTGGTGGCAGAAATACGCAATCTCAGTTATGATGAGAGGCTGAGGGAATTAGACTTACCATCACTGGAAGCTAGAAGAGTGAGGGGGGATATGGTGACAGTCTTGAAATTCCTTCATGGTTATGATAGAGTGGATAGGGATCGATATTCTGATATGGCTGGCTCTAGAACTAGAGGTCATAGTTTGAAACTTCGTAAGAAAAGTTCTTTGCAGGATGTAAGGAAATACTTTTTCAGTGTAAGAGTAGTTGATAATTGGAATTGGCTAAGCGAGGAGGTAGTTAATTCTATCTCAATCCATAGTTTTAAGGACAGGTATGATAAGTATGACTAAGTATAAAATGGAACCGATGAGGAGACGGGAAGATACGAGCTTTGGGCTCTTTCCCGTAAACACAATTAGGTAATCACACACACACACACACACACACACACACACACACACACACACACACACACACACACACACACACACACACACATGACATGACATGTCACGAAACTGAGGGCATTAGACTTACTATCACTCAAAGATAGAAGATTGAGGGGGGATATGGTGACGGTTTTTAAATTCCTTTATGGTTATGACAGACTGGATATGGATAGATATTTTGATATGGCTGACACTAGAACTAGGGGTCATTGGTTGAAGCCTCGTAAGAAATCTTTTTTGCAGGATGTAAG
>JAXCGZ010011763.1:0-2500 GCA_037179515.1 Halocaridina rubra
GATAGAGTGGATAAGGATCGATATTTTGATATGGCTGGCTCTAGAACTAGAGGTCATAGTTTGAAGCTTCGTAAGAAAACTTCTTCGCAGGATGTAAGGAAATACTTTTTCAGTGTAAGAGTAGTTGATAATTGGAATTCGCTAAGCGAGGAGGTAGTTAATGCTATCCCAATCCATAGTTTTAAGGACAGGTATGATAAGTATCACTAAGTCTAAAATGGAACCGATCAGGAGACGGGAAGATACGAGCTTTGGGCTCTTTCCCGTAAACACAAATAGGTAATCACAATTAGGTAATCACACTAAGACGCACACTACGTATCGTTTTACTATTCCCCTATATATTTACATTTATTACGAGTTCCATATACTACCACATGCTGTCTTGAATCTCCTTTCACGTGTCTCTACGTCCTTCATTTTTCTTCGGCTCCCCCCAAAGAGGGGTATCATCTGTCACGACAAGTAAAGGGTCACTGTCCATTGTGCTCTTCATTTCTCCCTTGGGCCACCATAGATGTCTTGCGCGTGCGCGCGTGTGTGTGTATGTGTAATTACCTAATTGTGCTTACGGGAAAAAGCACAAAGCTCGTCTTCCCTTCTCCTGATCGGCTTTATTTTGTACTTGGTGATACTTATCATACTTGAACTTAAAACTATGGATTGAGTTAGCATTAACTACCTCCTCGCTTAGCGAATTCCAATTATCAACTAATCTTACACTAAAAAATGTACTTCCTTACATCCTGCAAAGAAATTTTCTTATGAAGCTTCAAACTATGACCTCTAGTTCTAGTTCCAGCCGTATCAAAATGTCGATGCCTATCCACTCTATCATAACATGAAGGAATTTACAGACTGTCACCATTTCACCACCTCAATCTTCTAGCTTCGAGTGATGGCAAGTCTAATTCCCACAGCCTCTCATCATAACTGAGAAGGCGTATTTCTGGCACCGGTTTCGTGACATGTCTTTGAACTTTTCGCAGCTTAACTTAACTACGTGTTTTTTCAAGTGCGGATTCCATATATGTGTGTGTGTGTGTGTGATTACCTAATTGTGATTACCTAATTGTGTTTACGGGAAAGAGCCCAAAGCTCGTATCTTCCCGTCTCCTGATCGGTTCCATTTTAGACTTAGTGATACTTATCGTACCTGTCCTTAAAACTGTGGATTGAGATAGCATTAACTACCTCCTCGCTTAGCCAATTCCAATTATCAACTACTCTTACACTGAAAAAGTATTTCCTTACATCCTGCAAAGAAGTTTTCTTACGAAGCTTCAAACTATGACCTCTAGTTCTAGAGCCAGCCATATCGAAATATCGATCCCTATCCACTCTATCATAACCATGAAGAAATTTAAAGACTGTCACCATATCCCCCCTTACTCTTCTAGCTTCGAGTGATGGCAAGTCTAATTCCCTCAGCCTCTCATCATAACCGAGATTGCGTATTTCTGGCACCAGTTTAGTGGCATGTCTTTGAACTTTTTCAAGCTTAGCTATGTGCTTTTTCAAGTGCGGATTCCAAAAGGGGGCTGCATATTCGAGTTTTGGCCTCACATAGGTTACATAAATATTTCTGAACATTTCCTTGTCCATGTGCCTGAAGGCTACCCTTACATTTGATAAGAATGCATATGCTGCCCTTACTACGCCATTTATATGTATTTTTGGAGACAAATCTGCCAGTATGTTTACTCCTAGATCTCTCTCATTTTCTGTCTCTTGAAGTTGTACTCCAGCCACCGAGTAGTCAAGCTTGGGCCTTCTTGCACTTGTACCCATTCTCATTACCTTACATTTTGAGGTATTGAATTTCATTAGCCACTTTTCTGACCACTCATGCAGATTATTTAGATCCTCCTGAAGTTCTCTACCATTGTTCTCGTTTTTTACTTTCTTCACAATCTTTGCATCATCTGCAAACATATTCATGAATGAATTTACAGACTCTGGTAGGTCATTTACATATACAAGGAACAAAAGTGGCCCTAAAACTGAACCCTGTGGAACTCCACTACTAACTCTTCTCCATTCAGACACTGAGTGTCTTACTCTAACCCTCTGTTCCTTTCCTTCTAAGTAAGTTTTTATCCATTCCAAAACATTTCCACCTATTCTAGCCATTGAGTGCAGCTTCCTAATATGTGTGTGTGTGTGTGTGTGTGTGTGTGTGTGTGTGTGTGTGTGTGTGTGTGTGTGTGTGTGTGTGTTTGCCTAATTGTGCTAAGGGGAAAGAGCCATATGGTCTTAGCTCCCTGTTTCCTGGTCTGCTCCATATTGTACTTAGTGATACATATCATATTTGACCTTAAAACTATGGTTCGAGTTAGCATTAATTGTGTGTGTGTGTGTGTGTGTGTGTGTGTGTGTGTGTGTGTGTGTGTGTGTGTGTGTGTGTGTGTGTGTGTGTGTGTGTGTTCAGCATCTCCCTTGCAAAATTCATCGTTATACTTTTTCTGTCCATTATTTCTATGCCCTTAAATAATCAGGA
>JAXCGZ010011763.1:10000-25000 GCA_037179515.1 Halocaridina rubra
TTAAACAATCATGGTGATTTTGCATAACCTTGATGTAACCCCACATTCACCTAATTGATCACTCTTACCCTTCCCGACTACAGTATTGGTGTATCATTATGTCCAGGTTAAGGTCAGGCTACTGTTTTGTTTTATTACAAGATAAGTATGAAATTGCTATATTGGAGCTTTTGTTAACTATTGCCTTCATACTTTAAATTATGTGAAATGTATATTAAACTGCCTGCCAAGGAGCTCTTGCTCAGCAGGTTAGTGCCTCTGAATATAATGTACATATTTATTCCTGTATGTATACTAAATATTTGGCAATAAAGTCTATGACTATGACTATGACTCACGCTTTAATATTCATATACAGTAAAAACTTTACACCACATCCAGTAAACTTCCTTTAACTCCATACCATCTCAGTTCACTCATCCCCTCACTATTAACCCAGTCATACCCTTCCTTCAAGGCACATGAAAGCCCAAAATGTATCCATATCTTTTTCTAGGAATTTCTCACTTACCTGTCTTGCCTCAAGCACATGATTAACTCACCCTCCTCTCCTAAACCTACCCTGTTTTTTTTCCCGATCATTCAATAAGTTAATATCTTTATTATGCCATTTCGGCACTTGCTATTGTCATCATCAGAGCTATGGTAAATTAGAACAAGGAAATGTATTATAATGAGAGTGAAGCATATACTTACAATCATGAATTGTATTCTTCCACCAACATTAAAATTTATTTTGTCGTGCTATTTTATCATAGGTCTGATGATTAATTAAGTAACTATCGAAACGTCTCAATAAAGATGTTATTATTCGTAGGCTTCAAACACTGGTGTTGACTTTCATCAATAACTTTCACTTCTCATATGAAGAAACATATGTATCTATACATACATACATACATACATACATACATACATACATACATGCATGCATACATACATACATACATGCATGCATACATACATACATACATACATACATACATACATACATACATACATACATACATACATACATACATACATACATACATACATACATACATAAATACATACATACATACATACATACATACATGCATGCATGCATGCATGCATACATACATACATACATACATACATACATACATACATACATGCATGCATGCATGCATGCATGCATGCATGCATGCATGCATGCATACATACATACATACATACATACATACATACATACATACATACATACATACATACATACATACATACATACATACATACATACATACATACATACATACATACATACATACATACATACATACATACATACATACATACATACATACATACATACATACATACATACATACATACATACATACATACATACATACATACATACATACATACATACATACATACATACATACATACATACATACATACATACATACATACATACATACATACATACATACATACATACATACATACATACATACATACATACATACATACATACATACATACATACATACATACATACATACATACATACATACATACATACATACATACATACATACATACATACATTAATACATACATACATACATACATACATACATACATACATACATACATACATACATACATACATACATACATACATACATACATACATACATACATACATACATACATACATATATATATATATATATATATATATATATATATATATATATATATATATATATATATATTAGTGTATATTAGAATAGTAGTTATTTTGAAGAAGTGATAACTCTTTGTTCCCCGTCTGCTAGTTTTTCGTCTAAAAGCTGTAGTTATTACTAACGTATATCTATGTATTTTTTTTAAATATATATATATATATATATATATATATATATATATATATATATATATATATGTACACACACACACACACACACACATATATATATATATATATATATATATATATATATATATATATATATATATATATATATATATATATATATTTATATATACACGCACACACACAAAAAGACAGTATCCACCTTAGTTACTATATTATGACGACATTGGTGGGACTCGGAGACGGGTAGTTCACTAGGTACTCTTGAAGATTTTCCCTTTTAGAGGAAACTATATATATATATATATATATATATATATATATATATATATATATATATATATATATATATATATATATATATATCTAGGAGGCGGATATTACCCTTTCTGCTAAAGGTAATGTGACTCCAAGGGTATATCAGTAACCGTTTATATAAGCGAATAACCGTATCACGAAGGGATCAAACAACAATCTTGCAACGCTGGTGATTCTTGTAAGATGGCTGTTAGGAATATTAAGAAATATTTCCCACAACAACCGGTGACCCGAGTTACGTTAAGATAAGTGGGGGGGGGGGTTATTATATGCATATTTATTCAATTATTTATTTGTATTTATTTCTTTTATTCGATATTATATATACATGTTATTATTATTATCATTATTATTATTATTATTATTATTATTATCATTATTATTATTATTATTATTATTATTATTATTATTATTATTATTATTATTATTATTGGTGTTGCTGTTACTATACTATATTATTAATCTCCTTTTCTTTTTAATCACTGACGCCTCCTCCTCCTCCTCTTCCTCCTCCTCCTCCTCCTCCTCTTTACTATCTCCTTAAAATTCGACTACGTTCATTACATTTACCCTAAAAGATACACATACTATCATCTCAGCATACGAACAGCATCCAGCGTTCACAGCGTCTCCACCCATTTTTTTTTTATTATTGCTCTTCCCTCCCTCATAACTTCCTCACTTTTTCTCCCTCATTCATAATGAGGGTACTTAAGTATAAGAATCCTCCTTTATATTCCGTGATGGAGCAAACTGAATATCTTACACACACACACACACACACACACACACACACACACACACACACACACACACACACACACACACACACACACACACACACACACACAGATTGCAAAGATAGAAGCTCACGGGCCGGTATTAGAGAACATCAACCTTTCAGCCACAGAGGTATGCAAAGTGCTGATGGAGTTAGATGTTCATAAAGCTACAGGTCCTGATGATATATCACCTCATGTACTTAAAAAATGCACAAACTCAATATCAGTGGCACTAAGTATCATATTTAAAAAGTCACTGAAATCAGGAGAGATTCCAAGATGCTGGAAACAAGCAAAGTGATACCTATATTCAAAAAGGGAAGGAAGGATACGGCTCTAAACTATAGACCAGTTTCCTTGACAAGCATAGTTTGCAAAGTTATGGATAAACTACTAAGGAAACATATCTCTCTTCACTTGGAATCCTTCAACTTTTTGTCAGTGAGACAACATGGCTTCAGAGTAGGTAGATCAACAGTAACAAACTTATTAGAATTTTATGATGAGGTAAGCCGAATCTTACAGGAAAGAGAGAGCTAGGCAGATTGCATATTCCTAGACTCCCAGAAAGCATTTGACACTGTCCCACAGGGGATGCTTATTAGGAAGCTGCAATCAATGGCTAGAATAGTTGGAAATGTCTTGGAATGGATAAAAACTTACTTAGCAGGAAGGGAACAGAGGGTTAGAGTAAGGCACTCAGTGTCTGAATGGAGAAGAGTTAGTAGTGGAGTTCCACAGGGTTTAGTTTTAGGGCTACTTTTGTTCCTTGTATATGTAAATGACCTACCAGAGTCTGTAAATTCATTCATGAATATGTTTGCAGATGATGCAAAGATTGTGAAGAAAGTAAGAAACGATAACAATGGTAGAGAACTACAGGAAGGTCTAAACAGTCTGCATGAGTGGTCAGAAAAGTGGCTAATGACATTCAATTCTTCAAAATGTAAGGTAATGAGAATGGGCACAAGTGCAAGAAGACCCAAGCTTGTCTACTCGGTGGCAGGAGTACACCTTCAAGAGACAGAGAATGAGAGAGATCTAGGAGTAAACATACTGGCAGATTTGTCTCCAGAAATGCATATAAATGGCATAGTAAGGGCAGCATATGCTTTCTTATCAAATGTAAGGGTAGCCTTCAGGCACATGGACAAGGAAATGTTCAAAAATATTTATGCAACGTATGTGAGGCCAAAACTCGAATATGCAGCTCTCTTTTGGAATCCACACTTGAAAAAACACATAGCTAAGCTTGAAAAAGTTCAAAGACATGCCACGAAACTGGTGCCAGAAATACGTAATCTCAGTTATGATGAGAGGCTGAAGGAATTAGACTTACTATCTCGAAGCTAGAAGATTGAGGGGGGATATGGTGACAGTCTTTCGCGACTCTGAGGCGTCAGTTCGAGGGTTCGCGCCCTGTCACGGTCTGAGGTTAGCAAGGGCATGCACTCAGGGTAACGATTACATCTGCCAAAACAAGTCCTTCGAAAGAAGGCAACCGTCCTAGCCCTTGGTTGAAAAGGGAGTCCGTGACGTAAAACCGGAACATGGTTATGATAGAGTGGATAGGGATCGATATATTGATATGGCTGGTTCTAGAACTAGAGGTCATAGTTTGAAGCTTCGTAAGAAAACTTCTTTTCAGGATGTAAGGCAGTACTTTTTCAGTGTAAGAGTAGTTGATAGTTGGAGTTCGCTAAGCGAGGAGGTACTTAATGCTATCTCAATCCATAGTTTTAAGGACAGGTATGATGAGTATCACTAAGTAGAAAATGGAACCGATCAGGAGACGGGAAGATACGAGCTTTGGGCTTTTTCCAGTAAGCACAATTAGGTAATTACACACAGGGGAAAAGAGTCAACTAGAATCTAGAATTTCTAAACAAGAAGATAAAAACAAACAGCTGAATGACAACCTAAAGGAATTAGATGTTAGTTCACTGCTCTCTTCTGAGAGAGACGAGATTGCTGCTTGGAATGTCCAGATTAAGGAAAACATTGAACAGTTCAGAAAAGAGTTCCAGGAGCTGAATATGGAAAATGATGCCATGAAAACTTCCTTTGCTGATGCACTAAAGGGGAATGTGGAAGTAAAAGAGGCTGTAAAGGTGGTGGCACTGGAAAACATACAAACAGTTGACTATAAAGAGACAGTAATCGAAAAAATGAAAGACGTTGTGATGGAAAGGGCAAACCCACTCATCAGACAGGCACTTGATAAGGAGAAGACAGTGGTAATCTCAGGCATAAGTGAATCCCAGGAGCCAACATGGCAGGGGAGACTTGAAGAAAATAAAGCTAGGGTTGTAGACCTGATAAGAAAGCTTGGAGTAGTATGTGGTCCTGAGGATATTGTAAACATACACCAACTAGGTAAATATTCGAGGGAAGGAAAGCCGAGACCAACAAAAGTAACCTTTGAGAGAGGGGAAACATGTAGGGAAATATTGTTGAGAAAAAAAAGTCTAAAAGACCTTCAAGAATGCAAAGAAGTGTTCATTAGATGATACAGAACACAGGAAGAGATGGGAAAGATCAAAAACTTGTTGCAAGAGGCAAGAAGGCTAAATGATGAAAGAAATGAAGAAGAGAAGAAAAATTTTTGTTACAGAGTACTTCCAGACAAAGGGGAGATAAAGAAGATAATGACAGAAGATCAGGGGATGGGGCCTCATTAAGACTGTTATACACAAATGCTGATGGATTAGCTGGTAAGGCAGTAGAATTAAAAGATAGGATTCACAACAGTAAGGCAGATATAGTAGCAATTACAGAGACTAAGTTGAGTGAGGACATAAACAGTGTCACAGTTTTTCCTAAGGGCTTCAGAATACTAAGGGTTGAAAGATCTGAGAGGACTGGTGGAGGGATAGCACTGCTCATAAGTGAGAGGATTCAAGTTGAAGAAATAAACTTGGCTATAGAAAGTGAGTTCAGGGAATTTCTTGTTGCTCGCATAAATACTGGGTCAGAGAGCATTATAATAACTGTTGTATACAACCCACCAAGGAACCAAAATAGGCTTGAAATTTATGAGGAAAGTCATATAGGTACTATTGAAGTCATAAACTCAGTTGTTAACATGGCACGGGAGAAAAAATGTAGGATTTTGATTATGGGAGACTTTAATCATAAAGAGATAGATTGGATAAATCTTGACCCACACAGTGGTGAGGACTCATTCGGGGCAAGATTCCTAGATTGCGTACAAGGGAATTTCCTACACCAACATGTAATGGAACCAACAAGGGCCAGGGGTGGGGATGAGCCATCACTACTTGATCTAGTGTTCACAGATAATGTGTTGGATATTGAAAATATTGAGTATGAACCACCAATTGGAAAGAGTGACCACTGTGTGCTGTTGATGGAGTATATCATTGAAGATATTCTTCCTGAGAGTAGAGGCACTGAGGACATGAGGAGGAACTATCCGAAAGGAGATTACATCAAAATGAATGAGCTTTTTGCAGTTATTGACTGGAGAACCTTATTTTACAACAAATCTGTACAAGAAATGTATGACATCTTTTGTGAGAAATATGGGAAGATAGTAGATTGCTGCATACCTGTCACCAAAGTAGGTGTAATTCATGCCAGAGAGAAATGGTTCGATAATGGGTGTAAAAGAGCTAAAAAGTGGAGAGACAAATGCTGGAAAAGGTATAGGAGGAGAAAAAACATAAATGCCTGGCAAACCTACAAAAGAGCAAGAAATGACTACCTAAGTAAAAGGAGAGAGGCAGAGAGAGATTATGAGAGGGACATCACCAGGAAGGCTAAAGAAAATCCCAAGCTTTTCCACAGCTTTATCAGAGGAAAACTGAAGGTAAAAGAACAGGTTTTAAGGCTAAAGAGAGCGGATGGAAGCATCACTGAGACGGATGAAGAGATCTGCAAAGAATTGAACAAGGAGTTTCAGTCAGTATTTACAGTAGAAAATACCCCACCCCCTCAGATTGCAGTGATAGAAGCTCAAGGGCCGGTATTAGAGAACATCAACCTTACAGCCACAGAGGTATGCAAAGCGCTGATGGATTTAGATGTTCATAAAGCTACAGGTCCTGATGACATATCCCCTCATGTGCTTAAAAAATGCGCAAACACAATATCAGTGGCACTAAGTATCATATTTAAGGAGTCACTGGAGTCGGGGGAGATTCCAAGATGCTGGAAACAAGCAAATGTGATACCTATCTTCAAAAAGGGAAGGAGGGATACGGCTCTGAACTATAGACCAGTTTCCTTGACCAGCATAGTTTGCAAAGTTATGGAGAAACTACTAAGGAAACATATCTCTCTTCACTTGGAATCCTTCAACTTTTTGTCAGTGAGGCAACATGGCTTCAGAGAAGGTAGATCAACAGTAACAAACTTATTAGAATTTTATGATGAGGTAAGCCAAATCTTACAGGAAAGAGAGGGCTGGGCAGATTGCATATTCCTAGACTTCCAGAAAGCGTTTGACACTGTTCCACATGGGAGACTTATTAGGAAGCTGCACTCAATGGCTAGAATAGGTGGAAATGTTTTGGAATGGATAAAAACTTACTTAGAAGGAAGGGAACAGAGGGTTAGAGTAAGACACTCAGTGTCTGAATGGAGAAGAGTTAGTAGTGGAGTTCCACAGGGTTCAGTTTTAGGGCCACTTTTGTTCCTTGTATATGTAAATGACCTACCTGAGTCTGTAAATTCATTCATGAATATGTTTGCAGATGATGCAAAGATTGTGAAGAAAGTAAAAAACGAGAACAATGGTAGAGAACTTCAGGAGGATCTAAATAATCTGCATGAGTGGTCAGAAAAGTGGCTAATGAAATTCAATACTTCAAAATGTAAGGTAATGAGAATGGGTACAAGTGCAAGAAGGCCCAAGCTTGACTACTCGGTGGCTGGAGTATAACTTCAAGAGACAGAAAATGAGAGAGATCTAGGAATAAACATACTGGCAGATTTGTCTCCAGAAATACATATAAATGGCATAGTAAGGGCATCATATGCATTCTTATCAAATGTAAGGGTAGCCGTCAGGCACATGGACAAGGAAATGTTCAGAAATATTTATGTAACGTATGTGAGGCCAAAACTCGAATATGCAGCCCCCTTTTGGAATCCGCACTTGAAAAAGCACATAGCTAAGCTTGAAAAAGTTCAAAGACATGCCACGAAACTGGTGCCAGAAATACGCAATCTCAGTTATGATGAGAGGCTGAGGGAATTAGACTTACCATCACTCGAAGCTAGAAGAGTAAGGGGGGATATGGTGACAGTCTTTAAATTCCTTCATGGTTATGATAGAGTGGATAGGGATCGATATTTCGATATGGCTGGCTCTAGAACTAGAGGTCATAGTTTGAAGCTTCGTAAGAAAACTTGTTTGCAGGATGTAAGGAAATACTTTTTCAGTGTAAGAGTAGTTGATAATTGGAATTGGCTAAGCGAGGAGGTAGTTAATGCTATCTCAATCCATAGTTTTAAGGACAGGTACGATAAGTATCACTAAGTCTAAAATGGAACCGATCAGGAGACGGGAAGATACGAGCTTTGGGCTCTTTCCCATAAACACAATTAGGTAATCACAAACACACACACACACACACACACACACATACATATATATATATATATATATATATATATATATATATATATATATATATATATATATATATATATATATATATATATATATATATATATATTGTACAAACGTACAAATTGTAAATAATGTTTTCTGTTAAAATATGTAATTATTGTAAATAGGTAATCATTTAGTAATTATGAAGTTATTTTAAAGTTGTATTTAATGGGTCAATAATTACTCTTGGTTGTTTGTAACTCCTCCCACTGAAATAGCTGTACATTTAAATAACCCTGAATTTGATCATTAAATCAGTTCAGTATTCTGCTTGTATTGGTGAACATCCTCTTTTATATATTAAGTAAAAGAACTCTTGCTTTCCGTTTGAAGTAGTGAAGTAACTACAGTCGTTACATTGGTGACCCCGGAGTGTTTCTATCTCTCACCCTCGCCATGACAGACATTAAACCTTGTACAGTGGCAACAGACCTTATTGCTAACTTCAAACTCCCGACGTTCTCCACCATCGACGCCCACATCTGGTTCCGACGTGCAGAAATACAATTTCATTTAAAAAGGATGGCACACTATGACCCTGCGGCGACTACAGGCGATTGAATATGATGACAGAACCTGATCATTACCCTCTCCCTAACATTACTGATGTCACGACAAACCTACATTGGGCCAAGATATTTTCCAAACTGATGACTTGCTGAAAGGTTACTATCAAGTCCTTATAAATCCTGAGGACATTCCCAAGACAGCCATAACCAATCCCTTTGGAACATATACGTTCAACTACTCTTGCTTCGGCCTCAGAAACGCAGGAGCCACTTTCTAAAGCATGATGGATGGGATTTTGGGTGACTTACCCTTCTGTGTTGCTTATGTGGATGACATCCTAGTTTTCTCTCCTTATCATGACACCCACACCAAACACCTCCACCAAGTTCTTGAACGTCTACGCTCTGCTGGTCTCATCGTCAGGCACGACAAGTGTGTATTTGGAGTCAAAGAAGTAGAGTTCCTGGGGCACTGTATCTTCCCCAAGGGTGTCCTTCCCCTCCAAGAAAAGTAACCGCGGTCCAGACATTCCCTAAGCCTACTACTATCAAGGCCTTGCAAGAATTTGTAGGAATGTTCAACTACTACCATCGTTCTTTACCAAACATTGCTTCAGTAATGACTCCACTATATATATAGCACTGGCTGGAAAACTAAAATCACTATCCTGTGGCTCTGCCCAAGAAGACGTCTTTAATGCTGCCAAAAAAGCTCTTTCTGCTGCAGCCCATTTTAACTTTCCAACACCTGGTCTGCCTCTCATCTTGTCTACTGATGCCAGCGATACTGCAGTGGGAGCTGTCCTCGAACAGATTAATCATGGAGTTTTTCAACCACTAGCCTTCTTCAGTAGAGAGCTTACTCCTGCTGAAACCCATTACTCCACCTTCGACAGGGAGCTTCTTACTATTTATTCCACTGTCTGCCACTTCAAGCATTTTCTCAAAGGTGTCTCATTTACCATCCAAACGGACCACCTTCCACTTGTCCACGCTTTTACCAAGTGAACAGATCCATGTTCCGCAAAATAACAAAGACACCTCTCTACTATATCTGAGTTTAATTGTACTTTGCAACATGTCTCGGGAAAAAAGAATTCTGTCACTGATGCGCTTTCAAGAAACACTATTTCATCCATATGCCTTGGCCTCGACTACAGATACCTCGCAGAACTACAGATACAAGATCCTGAAATGCAATCTTGTCGTACATCACTCACATTTCTTCAATGGAAAGATTTACCAATAGACGAACAAGGGACCACCATCTTGTGTGACGTGAGTTCAGGAAAACCTTGCCCCTGGATTCCTCAGCCTCTTCGATGACACGTATTCCAACTTATTCATGGACTTTCTCATCCCTCCGGCCGATCAACTGCTAGGCTCCTCAAGAAAAAATTCATAAGGCACGGCATAACAAAAGACGCTAAATCTTGGTCCCGCTCCTGCTTGTCATGTCAAACTTCTAAACTCCACCGACATACTGAATCTGGAATTGGTACTTTTCTTCAGCCACAAAGACGTTTTTCCTATGCCCATGTTGAAATTGTGGGACCTCTTCCTCCATCAGAAAACAACAAATACATATTCACAGTAGTGGACCGCTCAACCCGATGGCCCAAGGCAGTGCCCATGAAAGAGGCCACTGCCTCCTCCCGTGCTTCTGCCTTCCTATCTGCCTGGATCTCAAGATTTGGCATCCCCGAACATATTACATCAGATAGGGGTTCCACATTTACATCCCAACTTTGGAACTCTCTCAGTCAGCTCCTTGGCTCCACAAACCATCACACAACGTCCTACAATCCAGAAGCCAACGGCATGGTTGGACACATGCAAAGAACACTAAAGGCAGCCCTCATCACCCACTGCACAAGCAATTCTTGGACACATCAACTACCTTGGGTACTCCTTGGACTCTGAACTACTCTCAAAGAAGGTCTTAACGTATCCTCAGCCGAGATGGTATATGGCGACCCCTTGGTGGTACCTGTGAAGTTTTTCCCAAACAACAATCCTCATGAAGATCTCGATCGTCTCCGCCAGATAGTTGGAAAATACACACTTGTTAAACAAATATATCAGAATAACAGAAAAACTTTCATTCCACGAGACCTCAACACAGCCACCCAGGTCTTCATCAGAACGGATAGTCATGGGACGCCTCTAAAACCTCCTTACACTGGACCGTATAGAGTCATACGACGACGTTCAAAGGCATTCCTCCTCAACATCCGTGGCACTGAGGATTGGATATCCATTGACCGCTTGAAAGTTGTCTACCTTCTAGAAGATGATCCTCCTCCTATTTTTTTCTCTAGGGCAGGACGCCCTTTAGTCTCTTCCAAGGGGGGAGCATTGTACAAACGTAAAAATTGTAAATAACATTTTTTATCAAAATATGTAATTATTGTAAATAGGTAATCATTTAGAAATTATTAAGTTATTTTAAAGTTGTATTTAATGACTCAATAATTACTCTTGGGTTGTTTGTAACTCCTCCCACTGAAATAGCTGTACATATAAATAACCCTGCATTTGATCATTAAAAATGTTCAATATTCTGCTTGTATTGGTGAACATCGTCTTTTATATATTAAGTAAAATAACTCTTGCTTTCCGTTTGAAGTAGTGAAGTAACTACAGTCGTTACAATATCCTGTGGAGCGAGTGACATTTCCACGCATGAGTCAAACCATGCTTCCTCTACACACACTTACACGCATATATATATATATATATATATATATATATATATATATATATATATATATATATATATATATATATATATATATATATATATATATATATGTCTGTCTGTCTGTCTGTCTGTCTGTCTGTCTGTCTGTCTGTCTGTCTGTCTGTCTGTCTGTCTGTCTGTCTGTCTGTCTGTCTGTCTGTCTGTCTGTCTGCGCGCGTGTGCGTGTATATGTGTGTGATTACCTAATTGTGCTTACGGGAAAGAGTCCAAAGCTCGTATCTTCCCGTCTCCTCATCGGTTCCATTTTTTACTTAGTGATACTTATCATACCTGTCCTTAAAACTATGGATTGAGATAGCATTAACTACCTCCTCGCTTAGCCAATTCCAATTATCAACTACTTCTTCTTCTTCCTCTATTTGCGTTCCCATTTTCATATGGGGTCGCATCTCTTCACTAGTCGTCTCCACTGGTTCCGGTCCATCACTTGCTCCTCCTCCAGCTGTCTCTCTCTGAGATCCTCCTTCAGTCGGTCCTTCCACCGTAGTTTAGATCAACTACTCTTAATCTGAAAAAGTATTTCTTACATCCTGCAAAGAAGTTTTCTTACGAAGCTTCAAACTATGACCTCTAGTTCTAGTGCCAGCCATATCAAAATATCGATCCCTATCCACTCTATCATAACCATGAAGGAATTTAAAGACTATCACCATATCCCCCCTCAATCTTCTAGCTTCGAGTGATGGTAAGTCTAATTCCTTCAGCCTCTCATCATAACTGAGATAGCGTATTTCTGGCACCAGTTTTGTGGCATGTCTTTGAACTTTTTCAAGCTTAGCTATGTGCTTTTTCAAGTGCGGAATCCAAAAGGGGGCTGCATATTCGAGTTTTGGCCTCACATAGGTTACATAAATATTTCTGAACATTTCCTTGTCCATGTGCCTGAAAGCTACCCTTACATTTGATAAGAAGGCATATGCTGCCCTTATTTATTAAAATAAGTCAGGGGGTTACTAATACATCATCCTTGTTTCCCTGCGTGTCGCAAGAGTCAACTAAATGGGGCGGAGCGAGGGGACCGGAAATCCCCTTCTCTGTATTTTCTCTTTCCTAAGAGTTGGAGTATTTTGCCTTGACTCAGCCACTCCCCTTATAAAGGGAAAAGTGGATCATGTATATAGTAAAGAGATAGTAAGTTTAGTCATATTTATCTGTGCAAAGACCTTTTTTTACTTATATGTATTTACTAATATATTCATTTATTTTTTTTTATTATATGTATTTTACATTTCATTGTATATTTATATATAACCATTATTTACATATATGGATTTCGTGATTGTTTGTAAATAAAAAAAATAGTACTCCCTCCCCGCATAGTCAGGGTAATTTGAATCGACTCAGTCCCCCCCCCTTTATAAGGGGGAATATAGCTATTGTATACAGATAAATTATTTTCATTTATAATTTTCTTTAGGAAAGACAAAAGTGTCGAAAGAACCTAACCTTACCTTTCGACAATTTGGGGAGAACATTTCTTGGGGTGGAATTTTCGTGAAAGTAATTTTCGTGGTGGATTTTACGTACCACCATATATAGATATAGATATATATATATATATATATATATATATATATATATATATATATATATATATATATATATATATATATATATATATATATATATATATATATATATATATATATATATATATATATATATATATATATATATATATATTATATATATATATATATATATATATATATATATATATATATATATATATATATATATATATATATATATATATATTATATATATATATATATATATATATATATATATATATATATATATATATATATATATATATATATATATATTATATATATATATATATATATTATATATATATATATTATATATATATATATATATATTATATATATATATATATATATATATATATATATATATATATATATATATATATATATATATATATTATGTATATATATCTTCACACACACACACACACACACACACTCACTCCCTTACACATACACACACACACACACACACACACAAGTGCTTTCTAGATTAGTATATATGCTATAATACTCATATTATGCTGTTTATTTTGTGCCTCCCAAAGTTCTATTTATTTCTGTCCAAAATTCATCATTGTTCGCTATGTAGCTTTGTGCATGTACATATTTTCTATCTATTATTTCTGTCTAAAATATTATCACCACTTGTTATGTCATGTAATAAGTTTACTACTTATGTCATCTAATAACTTTCATGTATCCACCTATTATTTCTTTCCAAATCTTGTTATCGCTTGTCATGTTTACATTTCAATTTTGTTATTACTTTAACCCTTGGCCTCTTCCTTCAGTGTGAATATTGAAAGATGTAAGCCATCCACGCATATATGTACAAAATGAAACACGTAAAATCATTTCAGTCAGGAAGAGTGAAATCTTATTCTTTTTATTTCGTTTAAATGCATTTTCACTAAGCTTTCAGAGACTCTAAGAGGCTTAGTTTTCATAAAGTCCAATGAATCACTTACAGATATTATGTGTATAAGCCTTTCAGATAATAAGCAAAGGGAAGTTTGTATAATGCTTCTGAGTATCTGCTAAGCATATTATCCATAAGGTTTTTGAGAATATGAAAAGAAACTGTTTGGATATAAAGATCAGAGAATCTACATGGCAGAAGTTTTACAAGGTTCCTGTGGATAACCACCACTGTTCGTTTCAAGTGTAAAACCCAACCCAAGAGCCTCTAACTTACTGCCTTCTGGGAGGCCACAATGAGGCTTACCTGTCTCCTTGGCTCTCTTATCCAGGTCTGCTAGATAATGAATCATTTTATGGGGGGAATGTGTTATGTATGGTTTCATTTTGTGCTTCAGTGCTTCTGGCAGGAGTTTTTGAATCAGTTCTGCCATATCACTTTTGAACTGATGGCTACGCAAATTGTATATGAATGGATTGACAGCGCTTCCAGCCAGCAAAAACCACCATACCAGAAAGAATACCACTGAATACCCACGGTGGAAGACTTGGTAGTAGAAGCTAATGTGATAAACAACAATACCAACCGGTACATAAACAAGAATATAAAGGAGAGTGATCACTATTAAGGACACAGTTATATACAAGTTCTCCTTTGCAAAG